>JAKGGE010000741.1:0-29442 GCA_023748175.1 Hoolock leuconedys
TTGAGGGAGCCTCTGAACTCCCATGCGTCTGGAAGTGGGAGTGCCTCTGCCCGGCCACCCAATCTGGAAGTGAGGTGAGCCTCTGCCCGGCAAATCCCGTCACAGGAAGTGAGGAGAAGCGCCTCTGCCCAGCCACCATAGTCTAGGAAGTGAGGAGTGCCTCTGCCCTGCCACCCATCATCCGGGAGGTGAGGAGAGCCTCCTGCGGCCACCCCTTCAGAGTGAGGCGTTTCTACCCGGCCACACCATCACAGGAAGTGAGAACAGCTCTGCCACAGCCACCCACCATATGGGAAGTGAGGCCTCTGCCAGACCACCACAGACACGTCTAGGGGAGGTTAGAAAGCCATACTCTACCCACAACCCTGCTCGTCTAGGAGGTGAGGAGGGCCTCTGCTTTCGGCCATGGCGTCACAGAGGAAGTAGGGAGGCTTTCTACCCGGCCACCCATTGTCTGGGAGGTGAGGAGCCGCCTCTGCCTGGCCACCACTTAATCTGGGAGGTGAATATTCCCTCTGCCCGACCACCCCATGCATTCTGGGTGGTGAGGGCACCTCTGCCCGCCCTTACTTTTAATGCAGGAGGTGAGGAGGAGCCTCTGCCAGGACACCCGTCTGGGTGGTGAGGGGCGCCTCACCTTTCCAACCATCGTCTAGGAAGTGAGGAGGGCCTCTGCCAGGCCACCCCACCCCATCTAGGAAGTGAGGCGCCTCTGCCGGCCACCGTCGTCAGGAAGTGAGGGCCCTTCGGCATGGCCGCCCCATCCTGGGAGGTGAGGAGCACCTCTGCCACGGCCACCAATCATCCTGCGAAGTGGAGGCGCCTCTGCCCGGCCACCCAGCCTCTGGGAGGTGAGGAGGGCCTCAGCCGACCACCCAATATCCTGGGACTTGAGCCTCTGCCAGGCCACCAACCCAGTCCTGGAAAGGTGAGAGGGGGAGCCTCTGTTGTCCTGTCGTCTGAAGGTGAGGAGGCGCCTCTGCCCGGCCACCATCGTCTAGGAGGTGAAGAGTCCTCTGCCTGACCACCCATCGTCTGGGAAGTGAGGAGCGCCTCTGCCCAGCCACCCACTTTCTGGGCTGTAAGGAGTGCCTCTGCATGGCCACACAAACTCTGGGAAGTGAGGAGGGCCATGGCCCGGCCACCCAACGTCTGGGAAGTGAGGAGCGCCTCTGCCCGGCCACCCCATTTGGGAAGTGAGTAGTGTCTCTTCCGCGTTGTCTGGGAGGCAGGAGTGACTCTGCCCGGCCACCCCATCACAGGGGAAGTGAGCAAGCGCCTCTGCCCGACCAACACTTCTGGGGAATGTCTTGAGTCAATACCTCTGCCTGGCAGCCTCTTCTGGGAAGTGGCCAGCCTCTGGCGGCAACCCCACGTCTAGGAGTGAGGGCGCCTCTAACAAGGCCACACCATGTTTGAAGTTAGGAGAGCCTCTGCCCGGCCACCCCATCTGGGAATTGAGGAGCGCCCTTGCCCAGCTGCCCGTCAGGGAAGTGAGGAGTGCCTCTGCCCGGCCCTGCATATGTTTGGCGGGTGGGGGCCCGGCCTTAACGTCTGGGAAGTGAGGAGCACCTCTGCCCGCTGCCTACAAAGGAAGGCAGGCACCTCTGCCCGGTCACCCGTCACCAGGAGGTGGGGAGCACTTACTCTACCTGGCCGCCCGTCTGGGGAAGTGGGGAGCACCTCTGCCCGGCCACCCACCCTCTGGCAGAGTGAGGTGCCTCTGCCGGCCACCCATGCGTCCGAGGGAACGAGGCGCCTCTGCCTGGCCACCCATTCTGGGAAGTGAGGCGCTTCTGCAGGCCACACACCGTCTGAAGTGAGGCTACTCTGCCTGGCCACCCACCATCTGTGAGTGAGGCCGCCTCTGCCCGAGGCCACCAGCCATCTGGGAGGTTAGGAGGCCTCTGCCCGGCTCACCTATAGATGCAGGAGTGAGGCCTCTGCTCGGCCGCCGCATCTGTGAAATGAAGAGCGCCTCTGCCCAGCCACCCATCGTCTGGAAGGTGAGGAGGGCCTCTGTCCGGCCACCCATCGTCTGGGAGGTGAGGAGCCTCTGCCCGGCACCCAGCCGTCTGGGAGGTGAAGATTCCTCTGCCCGACCACCCATGTGTGGTGGTGAGGGAAGCGCCTACTGCCCAGCCACTTTGCACAATGCAGGGGAAGTGAGGGAGGCGCCTCGCCCACCATGTCCTGGGAAGTGAGGCCTCTGCGGCCGCCTGCGTCTGGGGCGGTGAGACATCTCTGCCCAGCCACCCATCGTCTGGGAAGTGAGGGAGCACCTCTGCTCGGCCACCCATCGTCTGGGAGGTGAGGAGCGACTTTGCCCGGCCACCCCAGCTGGGAATTGAGGAGCGCCCCTGCCCAGCCGCCCCGTCTGATAAGTGAGGAGCGCCTCTGCCCAGCCACCCACTGTCTGGGAAGTGAGGAGGGTCTCTGCCCGGCTGCCCCGTCTGGGAGGTGAGGACCGCTTCTCCCCGACCATCCCTGTCTGGGAGTGAGGCGCCTCTGCCTGGACACCTTGCTCGTCTGGGGAGGTGAGGATCACCTCTGCCCGGGCCGCCCGCCAGGGAGAGGAGTAGGCGCCTCTGCCCGGTCGCCCGTCTGGTGTGAAGGCGCCTCTCTCGACGCTGCGTCTGCGAGGAAGTGAGGGAGGCAGCTGCAGAGCCACCCACAGTCTGGGAAGTGGTGTGCCTCTGCCCGGCCACCCATGTCATTCGGGGAGGAGGTGAGGTGACTGTGTGCTGGCCACCCGGTCATGGGGAAGAGAGATGAGGCGCCTCTGCCCGGCCACCCATCTGGGAAGTGAGGGCGCTCTGCCCAGCATACATCTGGGAGGTGAGGAGGCGCCTCTGCCCGGCCACCCTTCACTACAGGGTGAGGGAGGCGCTGTGACCCGGCCACCACATTGTCTGGGGAGCTGAAGCGCCTCTCCCGATCCACCACTCGTCTGGGTGGTGAGGGCTTATCTGCCCGGCCACCAGTCTAGAGGAAGATATTAAGGCGCCTCTGCCCGGCCTTGCGCCCGTCCTCTGGGATTTGAGGAGCACATGCAGTGCCCTTCGCCTGGGAGGTTAGGAGCGCCTCTGTCCAGCTTCTTGATCAGGAAGGAAAGAAGTGAGGCGCCTCTGCCAACCACCATTGCACGGTAGGTGAGGCTTTCTACCCGGCTGGCGGTCAGGAGAAGTAAGGAGCACCTCTGCGGCGCACCTTCAGGAAAGTGAGTGTCTCTGACCAGCTGCTCCGTCGGGAAGAAGTGAGAAAGCGCCTCTGTCGGCCGCCCGTCCGGGATGTCATGCCTGTCCGACCCCTTGCGTCTACCAGAGGAAGTGAGGCGCCTCTGCCCAGAAACCCACAGGAGTCTGGGAAGTGAGGCGCCTCTGCCGACGCCCCTGTCTCTGTGGATTGAGGGGCCTCTGCCCGACCACCATGGTCTGGGAATTTGAGGGGTGCCTCTGCCTGTCCACCCATGGGTCTGGGGAGGCAGCGCCTGCCAGCCACCCTTCGTGCTTGGGAGGCGGGAAGCCTCTGCCAGCCGCCCTGCATCTGGGCGGTGGGGGCGCCCTGCCACGGCGACAGATCTGGGGTGGGGTGCCTCTCTGCAGGCATACGTTTGGGGAAGTGGGGGCACCTCTGCCCGACCACCATTCGTCTGGGAAATGAGGGGCGCCCTCTGCTTGACCACCACTTGTCTGGGGAAAGAGGGCTCCTCTGTCCAGGCCACCCCGTCTGGGAGTGAGGACGCTGTGCCCGGCCTCATGCCCCAGAGTGAGGAAGCGCCTCTGCCCGGCCACCCTTCGTCCTGGGGCGTGGTGGTGCCTCCCCGGACATCCCTGTCTGAGTGAGGCGCTTCTGCCCTGGTCACTATGCGTCTGGGAGGTGAGGAGCACCTCCTGCCTGGCAGCCCGTCAGGGGCGAGGACCTCCTGCCCGGCCACACCTCTGGTGCAGTGAGTGCCTCTGTCCGTCCACCCCACGTCTGGAAGAAGTGGTGGCGCCTCTGCCCGGCCACGTCAGGAAGTGAGGGATTACCTCTGCCCAGGTCAACCATGGTCCAGGGCGTGAGGCGCCTCTGCCCGTCCACACCGCCATCACCAGGGCGAGAGGCCTCTTTGCGTGCGATCTGGGGTGTGAAGAGTGCCTCTGTCCGGCCGCTGCGTCTGGGAAGTGAGAGAGCCCTACCGATTGCGCACAGTCTGGGAGGTGAAATGCATACTACTTGACCACCCATGGATCCGGGAGGTGAGGGCTTGACTCTGCCCGGCCACCTTCTGGGGAAGTGAGGCGGCTCTGCCCGGCCACACACGTCAGTGAGGTGAGGGGTGCGCGACAGCCACCCACTCTCTGGGAGTGAGGAGGCGCCTCTGCCCTCGCCGCCACCTTCTGGGAAGTGAGGCGCCTCTGCGGGACCACCCATCTCGTCTGGGAGTGAGGATGGCCTCTAGCCGGACACCCATCGTCTGGGAGGTGAGGGAGTGCCTCTACATGTCACATGGGTCTGGGGTGAGGGCGCCTCTGCCCGGCAGCCCGTCTGGGAGGTGAGCACCTCTGCCCTTCCCCCAAACTCTGGGAAGTGAGGGAGGGGCCTCTGCCAGTCACCCATCATCTGGGGAGGTGAGGAAGCGCCTCTGCCAGCCACCTTGTCTGGGAGGTGAGGGCGCCTCTTCCCAGCCATGCCATCTTTGGTGGGCCACTCTGCCCGGCCTTGCAGTCTGGCAAGTGGGGAGCACCTCACCCAGGCAGCCATGTCTGGGAAGTGAGGAGTGCCTCTCGCCAGCCACCCATCATCTGGGAGGTGAGGAGGGCCTGCCCAGCCGCCCCCTCAGGAGGCAGTGCCTCCGCCCTGCCACCCCATCTGGGAAGGGAAATGAGGCGCCTGCCGGCCACATTCAGTCTGGGAGGTGAGCCTCTGCGTACCATTGCCTGGGAGTTGAGGCGCCTCTGCCCGGCAGCTACGTCTTGGAGGAAGTGAGGCACCTGCGTCGGCCAGCCCCCTCTCTGGGAAGGCCTGAAGGCGCCTCTGCCCGGCAGCCCCATTTGGGGGTGAGATTAGCATCCCACCACCCACCCGTCTGGAGGTGAGGAGCGCCTCTGCCTGACCACCCAGCGTCTGTGAAGTGAGGAGCCCTCACCCGGCCGCATCATCTGGAGGTGAGGAGCACTCTGCAGACCGCCCCGTTTTGGGAAGTGAGGGAGCACCTCTGCCCTTCCGCCTTCACTGGGAGGTGAGGAGCGCCTCCCTTGACACCCCATCATCTGGGAGGTGAGGCGTCTCTCCCCAGCAGCCCCCATCTGGGAGTCAGGGCGTACTCACCCACGACACGCCCAGGTCTGGGATGTGAGGAGTGCCTCTGCCGCGACCACCCACCTTCTGGGATGTGAGGGCGCCTCTGTCGGCTGCATTTTGGTAGAGAGTGGTGGCTTTCTGCTGGCCACTAGCGTCTGGGAAATGAGGGCGCCTCTGCCTAGCCACATCATCATCTGGGGAAATAGAGACACTTCTGCCCGGCCGCCTCACATCAGAGAGGAAGGGACGCCTCTTGCGACGCAGCCGTGCCGAGGAGGTGAGGGCTCTGCGGGCCGTACAGCCAGGGAGTGAGGCTCTGCGCAGCACGCATAGGTGGGCGGCGCGCCAGCGCGTTAAGTCTCCCCACCATCAATCTTATCTAACGTCAATGTATCTCCCCTCCGGTCACCGTCCCATTGCTATCGTTATCCCCATCCAGTGATCTCTCACTCCGATCATCAATCAGTGGCTCATAAATGGTCTCTCCTTCCAGTGGTAGGCAAACATCACCTCGGCAATCTCAGCTCCGTCCGAATAAATGTCATCTCTATCGTGTGCCGTAAATGCGGGGTGAGGGGCTTTTCTGCCCCGGCCCACTTGCATGGGTGGGAGGTGCGGGAGCACCACCTGTGCAGCCACCCATCATCACAGAGTGATGAGCCTCTGCCCTGGCAGCCTCGTCTGGGAAATGAGGGGCGCCTGCCCGGCAACCCCGTCAAGGTAGGGGTTCTGTCTGCCCAGCCAACCATCGTCTGGGAAGTCAGGGAGGGCCTCTGCCCAGCATGGCCTCAGGAGGTGGGTCAGCCTCTGCCCTGGCAGCCCGTCTGGGGGGGTGAGGAGTGCCTCTGCCCCACCACCCATCGTCTGGGAGGGGGAGGGTGAGGCCTCTGTCCCGACCGCCCCATCTGGGAGGGTAGTGAGGAGAATCTGTGCGGCAGCCCGTCCGGAAGAGACAGAGCGCCTCTGCCAGCCTTGCGTCTGGGAAGTGAGGAGCGCCTCTGCCCACGGCCACTTACACTCACTAGAGAGTGATGAGCACTCTGCCCGACCACTTGCACAGCCGGGGAGTAGGTTGGGAGGCCTCTGGCCGGCAACCCATGGGCGTCTGGGGCGTGAGGTGGCTCACCCGACCTCCCATCATCTGGGAGGTGAGCAGCTTTCTCTGGCACCCAGCCATTATGGGAGGTGAGGAACATACTTTAGCCCGCCCCTTCACAGGTAGTGAGGAGCACTTTCCTTGACCACACCCCGTCTGGGAGGTGAGGGCGCCTTTGACCTTGCCCTGTCTGGGAAGTGGGGCGCCTCTGCCCAGCCACCAGTCGTCACAGGAAATGAGGGCGCTTACGTCCCCATTTCTGGGAAAGAGAATACCTCTGCCCGGCCACCCATCCTCTGGGAAATGAGGAATTACTTCTGCCGCCACCCATAGATCACAGAGTGAGGAGCGCCTCATATTCCCTTGTCGTCTCCCAGTGACCAGCGTGATCGCTCCATCACTACGACTGAAAAAGAAAGCCACTGTCCGGGCAGGCGGACAACCGATGACGCTCGCCGCTCTTTTGGTCTTTTTTGCGCGCGCGCCGCGCTGCAGCCATCCCCAGCTGAAGGCGTGATGTTGATGGTGTCTTCCCCATACGACTCTGCGCCGTCTGGCGATGACCGATACTTTTCCCGCCGTCCAGGCATCTGGGCGGTCATCACCACGCCGACCGCGCGTTGCATCCCGTCAGCGCGCCACTCTTGCGACGTACATGGCGCGTGGAAGGTGTCGGCATCAGGCGTCCGGAAAAATTGGGTGCGCCGCTATCAGCCACATCTGGGGCGACACCAGGTGAAAATCAGTAATGATGGTATCTCGCCCTACGAGCCACTTCCTGCCGCTAAATCGCAACGAACCGGGTTGCGGTATATCTTGCGCTGCGCGCCAGGTAAAACAGGCCCATCGGTCTCTTCCCCGAAACGACTAATGTCATCCCATCCATTGAGCATCTCATCCAGGCATCTATGCAGGCGTCAACCTCCATCGCATGATAAACCTGTCTGGGAAGTGGGAAAAGCTCGCGGCCCGCATGCGCGCAGGGTGAGGAAGCCTCTGCCCAAAACACTGCGTCCGGGAAAGTAGAGCACTTTGCTCGGGAAAGTGAGGCGTCTCAGCAACGCCGGTCCGGGAAGTAGGGAAGCACTGCGGCGCGTCTGGAAGAGGGAAGTGGCACTCTGTCCGGCAGCCCGTCACAGAAGTGAGGCGCCTCTGCCCCGATGGGAGTGAGGGCGCCTCTGCGGCCGCCCCACATGGGAGGTTGAGGAAGCCTCTTCCGGCCGCCCCTCTGGGTGAGGAGCGCCTCTGCCCGGCCACCCATCCTAGGAGCTGAGGAGGCGCCTCGGCCGCGCATATTCACAGGGCTGAGGGCTGTCCCCGTCCACCCATCGTCTGGATGGGGAGGAGTGCATCTGCCCGACCACCCAGTCAGGGAAGTCAGGAGCTCCTCTGCGTGGCTACCAATCATCTGGGAGGTGAGGAAGTACTCTGCATTTACGTCGGGAAGTGAGGGCGCCTCGCCTGTCTGGGAGGGGCTGCTGCCCGACGCGCCCGTCCATTAGAAGAAGAAGAAGTCAGGGGCGCCTCTGCCCGGCACGCTACACGTCAGGAACTGAAGCGCCTCTGCCCGGCCACCCACAGTCTGAGTGATGACGCCTCTGACCGACCACCACCGTGCATGGGAAATGGGCAGAGCATCTGACCCATACCATACGTCTGGGAAGTGAGGTGGCTCTGCCCGAGCACCCATCGATCTGGGGTGAGCAAGCGCCTCTGCCCGACCACACATCATATGGGGTGAGGGGCGCCTTTACTTGTATTACGTCTGGGAGTGGTAAGCATACTCTGCCCGGCCACCCATCTGTGAAATGAGTAGCGCCTCTACCTGGCCACACATTGTCTAAGAAAAGTAGAGCTCCTCTGCCCGGCCACCCATCCTCTGGGAGTAAGGAGGCACCTCTGTCGACCACCCTGCTCGTCTAGGGAAGTGAGATGCCTCCTGCCGGGCGCCTCGTCCTGAAGACTGAGGGAATTTCTCTCTCGGCCACCATGTCTCAGTGAGGCGCTCAGGCTGGCATACGTCTGTGGTGAGGGCGCCTCACCCGGTACTGTAATGGTGAGGTACTCTGCCCGGCTTCGTCTGGTGAAGCGACTCTGCCAGTCCAACTGTCTGGGGGGGGGGGTGGGGAGTGCTCTGCACGTCTGGGAGATGAGGAGGCCTCTGCTTGACCACCCTTCGTCCAGTGAAGGCCTCTGACCAGCGCACATCAGTGGGAGCTGGGGCAGTGCCAGTCCATCGATCATCTGGGTGGTAGAGGGCGCCTCTGCCGACCACCCGTCAGGAAGTGAGGAGCGCCTCTGCCCAGCCTGCCCCATCTGGGAAGTGGCAGGAGCGCCTCACTGCCCGGGCAGTGCAGAGTAGGGCGCTCTGCCAACCGCCCGTCTGGGAGTTGAGGGCGCCTCTGCCCGTCCACCCTTCGACTGGGAGGTGGGGAGAACTCTGTCTGCAGCGGCCCGTCCGGGAAGAGGTGAGTAGCGCCTGCCCAGCTACTTTTTTATCTGGGAAAGAGGTGGGCGCTCACCCGGCCACTATCTGGGAGGGTGAGGGCGCCTCTGCCACGGCTGCCAAATCTGAGGAGAAAGAGTGAGGAGCGCCTCTGCGTCGCACCTTCAGGGAAGTGGGGAGACATCTCTAACCAGCTGCTCAGATCCGTGAATGGGAGTGGGGAGGACCTCTGCCCCATCCCGCGATCCTCAGGAGGGAGGTCGCTCTCATGGGCATGCTCTGGGGTGAGGTGCCTCTGCTTGACCCACTGCGTCTGGTGAAATCAAGGAGAGAGAGAGAGAGAGGAGAGAGCCCCTCTGTGACCCGTTGATCTGGGGAGGTGGGAGGGGAAAGCCTCTTTGGCCACAAATTATGGAAGTGGGGAGAGAGAGGAGGGGAAGCGTGCTGCGACTTCCACAGATCCTGGGGAAGTGGGGAGGCACCCTCTGACCGGCAACCGATCCTGGGAGTGAGCCTTCTGCCGTACGTTTGGGAAGTGAGGAGCGCCTCTGCCGGCCACCCAGCCGTCTGGGGAGGGAATGAGGGGCGCCTCTGCCAGCCGCTATGGTCTGGGGGGAGTGAGGGCCTCTTCCCGACCACCACATCCCCTCGGGAGGGTGGGGGCTCCCTCTTCCCGACCACCGTGGGCTAGGTAAGGGTGAGGGAGGCACCCTCTGCCCCATTTTATCACATCAGGGAGTGGGGAGGCTCTGCCTGGCGGTGACCCCATCATCCTGGGAGGTGAGGGAGGCGCGGGTGCAGGTAATCTGGGAGGTGGGGGAGGCCTCTGCCAGTCTTACAGGGAACTGTGGGCCCTTCTCTGCCTGGGCAGCCTGAGACCGGGAGGGTGAGGCTCTGCCCGGCCCACCATGTCCATGGAGGTGGGAATTACCTCTGCCCGGCCTCCATGTGCCGGGAAGTGAGGAGCGTCTCTGTCAAGGCGTACGTCTGGGGAAGGGGAGGAGAAAGGCTCTGCAGCGCTATCAGGGGTGTGAGAGCAGCCCTCTGGCCCCGTCTGGGGAGGTTGGGAGGCGCCTCTGCCCGGCCACCCCAGTGGGAAGTGAGATAGCCTATGCCCGACCACCATGGGTCCGGGAGGTGAGGAAGCGCCTCTACTTGACCACCCCTTCTGGGGAACAGGCAGCTTCTGCTTGTACAGACAGTCTGGAAGTGAGGAGCACCTCGGCCGACCAACCACTGTCTGGGAAGTGAGGGAGGCCTCTGCCAGGCAGCCCCTACTGGGGGGGGAGGTGGGGAGGCGTCACCTGGCCACACCTTCTGAAGATTGGGAGGCATACTCTGCCCAGCCACCCCTTCTGGGACGTGAGGGAGGGCCTCTGCCCGACCACCCTATGGGAGTGCTGAAGTGGGCCTCTGCCGACGCCCGTCTGGGAGGTGAGGAGGGCCTCTACCTGGTACTAGTCTGGGGAAGTGGGGGGTGCCTCTGCCCTGCGCATGCCCTTTGGGTGGGAAGGCCTCTGCTGCCAGCCGTCCGAGGTGAGGGAGCTTTACCTCTGCCTGGCCTCCCAATCATCTGGGAGTGAGGGAGGCCTCTGCTCACGACTGCCCGTCTGGGAAGGGGAGGCGCCTCTGTCCACACAGCGCCCTGTCCTGGGGTGTGAAGAAGCCTCTAAGCCAGGCACCCCAGATCTGGGAGTTAGGGCGCCTCTGCCGACCCAGCCACAGTCTGGGAGTGAGGTGCGCCTATGCCCGGCCACCCCATAGATCCGGGGAGGTGAGGGCGTACTTTGCCCGACGCCCTGTCTGGGAAGGAGGGCGCCTCTGCTGACCACTTGGAGTACGGGTAGAAGTGGGAGCCCCTGCCCGGCTGCCCCATCTGGGAAGTGTGAGGAGGGCTGACCGACCACCCACAGTCTGGAAGTGAGGGCATAGCTTTCCCAGACCACCCACCCGACCAGAGTAGGGAGAGCCTCTGACGACAGAGCATGCGTCTGGGAGGCTGAGGAGGCGCCTCTGCCAGGCCACCCATGGTCTGGGATGTGAGGCCTCTTCCCGACCACCCATCCTCCGGGGTGAGGGCTCTCTTCCCGACCACCCACACATGCCATTCAAGTGAGGGTGAGGAGCGCCTCTGCTTGACCCACCCACCATCCGGGGGGGGGGGGGGGAGGTGAGGAAGCCTCTGCCTGTGACCCCATCATCTTGGAAGTGAGGGAGGAGGCGCCTGTGCAGCCAAACCATCTGGGAAGTGAGGAGCGCCTCTGCCAGCCACCCGTGTGGGGAGGTGTGGAAGCATGCCCGACCAACCATGGTCGGGAGGTGAGGAGAACCTCTGCCCGACCCAACCTTCGTGGGGAGGGCTCAGCTGCCCAACCTCCCATGGTCTCTGAAAGGAGTGAGGGCGCTCTCTTGGGACACCCCATCTGGGAAGTGAGAATGCCTCTGCAAGGCCGCCCCACATCTGGGATGTGAGGCCTTCTGCCCATCCACCCATCGTCTGGGAGGTGAGGTGCTCTGCCAGGCCACCCGCTCGTCCGGGGAGGTGAGGAGGCCTCTGCCATTGCCTGCCATCATCAGGGGGGGGGGGTGAGGGAGGCGCCTATGGCGACCACCCATCATCCAGGGGAAGTGAGGAGGCGCCTCACCCGGTGCCCAGCCCCATCTGGGGTGTGGGGAGCAGCCTGTCCGACGCCCAGCGTCTGGGGAAGGTGAGGAGGCCTCTGCGACACCCACAGTCTGGGAGGTGAGTGCGCCTCTGCCGGCCACCCTTCGTCCGGGAGGTGGGGAGGCTGACTCTGGCCGGCCACACACACTGGGGTACTTCTGCCCGGCCCGCAGATCTGGACAGGGAGGAGCACTTCGGCTCGACCACCCTCTCTAGGTTGAGGAAGCCTCTGCCTGCCACACAGCTACTTGGGAGGTGGGGAGGCATCTGCCCGACCGCGTTGGTTTTGGGAGGTGAGGAGGCACTCTGCCCGGTAGCCCGCTATGGGAAGGGAAGATGCCAATCTCTTCCAGGCCACCCCGTCTGGGAGGTGAGGTTAGTCTGCCTGGCCACCCAGTTATCCGGGGAGGTGAGGAGGCCTCAATGACCACCCATGCGTCTGGAGGGAGCGCCTCTGCTCCATTGCCGTGGCAGAATGAGGGGTAGCCTCTGTAGCAAGCCAGATCTGGGAGTGAAAGAGCGCCTCTGCTTGACAGCCCAGCTCTGTCTGGGAGTGGGAAGCCCTGCCCGACCCGCCCTTTGTCTGGGATGTGAGGAGGTGCCTCACTGACCACCATGGATCTGGGAGGTGAGGAACACCTCTGCCACTGGCACCCAGCCCTCTGGGAAGTGGGAGAGCCTCTGCAGACCACCCACCATCTGGGGTGAGGGCGCCTCTGCCCGGCCACCATGGGCCATGGGAAGTGAGGGAGGCCTCTGCTGCATTTGTTGTAGCCGAGGGAAGTGAGAGCCTCTGCCCAGCCACCCCGTGTGAGGGAAGTGAGGGGCGCCATGGCCCAGCCACCCTGTCTGTCTGGGGGGGAAGTTAGGAGGCAGCCTCTGCGGCTCACTTACGTCGTCTGTGAGGGTGAGGTGCCTCTGCACGGCCTCACTCCTCAGGTGGGGGCATCTTCAGGCTACACCCATGGTCTGGGAGTGAGGGAGGCGCCTCTGTGAGACAAGGTCGGGAGGTGAGGAGGGGCCTGTGACCACCCACTGTGGAATGAGTGGCTGTCTGCTGCAACCTGCAAGTCTGGAGGTGGGGGGCCTCTGTCCGACCACCCATGGTCTGGGGTGAGGGGCGCCTCTGCCCCGACCCCTATCTTCTGGGAGGTGAAGAGTCTCTGCCTGACCACCCATGCGTCTGGGAAGTGAGGGCACTGCCCAGCCACTGTCTGGGAGGTGAGAGCCTCTGCCCGGCCTTGATCTGAGGTTGAGGAGCGCTTCTCCCAGGTACCGTGATCTAGCAAGGTGGGAGGCGCCTCTGCCGAGCCACCCATCTTCGGGAGGTGAGGGGAGGCGCCTCAGCCGGCCACCCATGTTCCAGGAGGTGAGGAGGGGCTCACACTTCCGACCTCCTCCTCTGGAAAGTGGGGCGCCTCATGCAGCCCTCCCACCCGTTTGGGAGAGTGAGGGAGGCCTCAGCAGACCACCCACCGTCTGGGAGGTGAGGCTCGGCCCAGCCACCATGGTCTGGGAAGTGAGGGGAGGCCTCTGCGACCACCATCATCCATTGAGGTGAGGAGGTCTCTTCCCGGCCACCCATCGTCCGGGATGTGAGGAGCCCATCTGCCCTGCCACCCATCTTCCGGAGTTGAGGAGCGCCTCTGCCCGAACTCCCATCGTCTTGGAAGTGAGGAGTGCCTCTGCCCGGCCACCCAATCTGGGAGGTGGGGGGGCCTCTGCCCGACCGTCCCGTCCTGGGAAGTGAGGCGCCTCTGCCCGGCCACCCACTTGAGTCTGGGAAGTGAGGTGCCTCTGCTGCCACCCACATCATCGGGGAGGTGAGGAGAGCCTCTGCCACGGCCACCCCTTCTGGGAAGTGAGGCGTTTCTACAGCCACACACCATCTGGGAAGTGAGGGCAACTCTGCCTGGCCACCCACCATGGGAGTGAGGCGCCTCTGCCCAGACCACCCACCGTCTGGGAGGTTAGGCGCCTCTGCCTGGCCACCCTATGGGTGGGAGTGAGGAGGGCCTCTGCTGGGCGCGTCTGGGAAATGAGGAGGCGCCTCACGTACCCCATTGTCTGGGAGGTGAGGAGGCCTCTGCCTGGCCACCATAATCACAGGAGTCTTCCTCTGCCCAGCCACCCAGTGGTCTGGGTGGTGAGGAGCACCTCATACCCACCAGCCACAGGTGAGGAGCCTCTGCCCGGGACACCCACGTCCTGGGTAGTGAGGGGCCGCCTCTACCTTTCCAAGCGTCCAGGTAGGGAGGGCCTCACTGAGCCACCAAGCTGATCTTGCAGGAAGTGAGGGTACCTCTGCCCGTCCACCATTGTCTCTGGGAGGTGAGGCGCCTCTTCCACCCACCATCTAGAGATGACGAGCCCCTCTCCCGGCACCCCATCTGGGAGGTGGGGAGAGCCTCTGCCTGGCCCATCTTCAGCCTGGGGAGTGAGGGCGCCTCTGCCCGGCCACTTACCGTCTGGGAAGTGAGGATGTCGCCACCAATGCCTGACCACCCATGGTCTGGGGAGTGAGGGCGCCTCACCACCCATTTTTCATCCTGGGAGGAGTGAGGCGCCTCTGCAGGCACCCGTGCGTCTGGGAAGTGAGGGAGGCGCGCTCGGCATGGCCGCCCCATCTGGGAGGTGAGGGCACCTCTGCCGCGACCACACCAATCGCTGCGAGAGGTGAGGGGAGGCGCCTCTGCCCGACCCACCCAGCCTCTGGGAGGTGAGGAGGGGCCTCCAGCCCGACCACCCAATATCTGGGACTTGAGGAGGCGCCTCTGCAGGCACCAACCGTCTGGAGGGTGGAGGAGGGCCTCTGTTCGGCCCACCCATCTCGTCTGGAAGGTGAGGAGCCTCTGCTTGACCACCCATGGTCTGGGAGGTGAAGGTGCCTGCCTGACACCCATGCAGTCTGGGAGGTGAGGCCTCTGCCCAGCCACCCACTGTCTGGGAGGTGAGGGTCTCTGCCTGGCCACACAAGCCTCCCTGCAGGGAGGAGAGTGAGGGGAGGCATGGCCCGGCCACTAACGTCTGGGAGGTGGGGAGGCGCCTCTGCCCAGTGCCACCCCCATTTGGGAGGTGAGTGTGTCTCTTCCCGGCCGCGTCGTCTGGGAAGTGAGGAGTGACTCTGCCGGCCACCCCATCTGGGAAGTGGCGCCTCTGCCAGACCACCAACCATCTGGGAGGTGAGGGGCCTCTGCCCGACCACCCATGCGTCTGGGGAGCGCCTCTGCCCAGCCACCCACTGTCTGGGAAGTGAGGAGCGCCTCTGCCAGACCACCACGACTGGGAATAGAGGAGCGCCTCTGCCCAGCCACCAGCCGTCTGGAAGGTGAGGAGGGCCTCTGTCCAGGCAACCCATCGTCTGGGAGGTGAGGAGCGCCTCTGCCCGACCACCCATCGTCTGGGAGGTGAGGGTCTCTGCCCGGCTGCCCCGTCTGGGAGGTGAGGAGCGCTTCTCCCCGACCACACATCGTCTGGGAAGTGAGGAACGCCTCTGCCCGGCCACCCCGTCTGGAAAGTGAAGAGGGCCTCGGCCTGGCCACCAACTGTCTGGGAGGTGAGGGCGCCTCTGCCCGACCACCCATTGTCTGGGAAGTGAGGGCGCCTCTGCCCGACCACCCATCTTCTGGGAGGTGAGGCCTCTGCCCAGCCACCCACTGTCTGGGAGGTGAGGAGTGCCTCTGCCCGGCCACCCATTGTCTGGGAAGCGCAGAGCGCTTCTCCCCGACCACCCATCGTCTGGGAGGTGAGGAGCGCCTCTGCCCGACCACCAACGGTCTGGGATGTGAGGAGCACCTCTGCCCATCCACCCATTGTCTGGGAAGTGAGGAGTGCCTCTGCCCGGCCAACCTGTCAGGGAAGTGAGGAGGGTCTCGGCCCGGCCACCCAGTCTGGGAAGTGAGTGCCTCTGCCCGGCCACTTATATATGGGAGTGAAGGGGCCTCTGCACGGCCACCCAACATCTGGGGAAGTAAGGAGCGCCTCTGCCCGGCCACCCCATGAGGAAAGTGAGGAGGGCCTCTGCCAGGCTGCAGCGTCACCAGGAGGAGTGAGTAGCGCCTCTGCACGGCCACCCATTGTCTGGGAGGTGAGGAGCATCTCTGCCCGACCACCCATGGAGTCTGGGAAGTGAGTGCCTCTGCCCGGCCACCCATTGTCTGGGAGGTGAGGAGGCGCCTCTGCCCGACCACCAACCGTCTGGAAGGTGAGGAGGACTCTGTCTAGCCACCCATCGTCTGGGAGGTGAGGGAGGGCCTCTGCCCGGCCACCCATGGAGTCTGGGAAGTGAGGCGCCTCTGCCCGGCCACCCATCGTCTGGGAGGTGAGGGCGCCTCTGCCCAGCCACCCCGTCTGGGAAGTAGTGAGGAGGGCCTCTGCCCAGCCACCCCATCTGGGAAGTGAGAGTGCCTCTGCCCGACCACCCATGGAGTCTGGGAGGTGAGGGCCTCTGCCCGGCCACCCCACATCTGGGAAGTTAGGAGCGCCTCTGCCTGTCCACCCCATGAGGAAAGTGAGGAGGACCTCTGCCAGGCCACCCCGTCTGGGAAGTGAGTAGCGCCTCTGCACGGCCGCCAACCGTCTGGAAGGTGAGGAGGGCCTCTGCCCTGCCACCCATCGTCTGGGAGGTGAGGTGCCTCTGCCCGGCCACACAAACTCTGGGAAGTGAGGAGGCGCCTCTGCCCAGCCACTCGATCACAGAGGAAGTGAGGCGCCTCACCCGGCCACCCCATCTGGGAAGTGAGTAGCGCCTCTGCCAGGCCACCCCATCTGGGAATTCAGGAGAGCCTCGGCCCGGCCGCCCGGTCTTCTGGGATTTGAGGAGCGCCTCTGCCTGGCCAACTGTCATCTGGGAAGTGAGGATCGCCTCTGCCCGGCCACCCATGGTCCGTAGGAGAGGAGCGCCTCTGCCCGACGACACATATACAGGGAAGTGAGGAGAGCCTCTGCCCGGCCAACCCATATGGGAAGTGAGGAGAGCCTCTTCCCGGCCACCCATCGTCTGGGAAGTGAGGAGTTCGTCTGCCTGGCCACCCGTTATCCGGGAGGTGAGGAGAGCCTCAGCCCGGCCACCCATCCTGGGAAGAGAGGAGGCCTCTGCTCGGCCACCCCTTCAATGAAATGAGGAGCGCCTCTGCCCAGCCGCGTCTGGGAGGTGAGGAGGCCTCTGCCCGGCCGCCCATCTGGGAAGTGAGGAGCACCTCTGTCCGGCCACCCATCGTCTGGGAAGTGAGGAGGCGCCTCTGCCAGACCACCCACCGTCTGGGAGGTGAGGAGCATCTCTTCCGGCCACCCATCGTCTGGGAAGTGAGGTGCGCCTCTGCCCGGGCAAGATCACTTGGGAGGTGAGGAGGGCCTCTGCCCAGCCACCCACTATCTGGGACGTGAGGGCGCCTCTGCCCGGCCACCAACCGTCTGGAAGGTGAGGAGGGCCTCTGTCCGGCCACCCATCGTCTGGGAGGTGAGGAGCGCCTCTGTACAGCTATCTTCTGGGAGGTGAGGAGTGCCTCTGTCCGGCCACCCATCGTCTGGGAGGTGAGGAGCGCCTCTGCCCGGCCACCCCATCTGGGAAGTGAGGCGCCTCTGCCTGACCACCCATCGTCTGGGAGGTGGGAGCGCCTCTGCCTGACCACCCATGTGCGTCTGGGAGGTGAGGGAGGCGCCTCTGCCCGGCCACCCCATCTGGGAAGTGAGGAGGCCTCTGCCCCGACAGATCCCGTCTGGGAGGTGAGGAGCGCCTCTGCCCAGCCACACACCATCTGGGAAGTGAGGAGCAACTCTGCCTGGCCACCCACCATATGGGAAGTGAGGAGCGCCTCTGCCAGACCACCCACCGTCTGGGAGGTTAGAAGCGCCTCTGCCTGGCCACCCATCGTCTGGGAGGTGAGGCGCCTCTACCTTTCCAGCCATGGGTCTAGAGTGAGGAGGGCCTCTGCCAGGCAGGCTTCGACGGGATAGTGAGGCGCCTCTGCCCGACCTGGCGTCTGGGAAGTGAGGAGTGCCTCTGCCCGGCCACCCATTGTCTGGGAAGTGAGGCGCCTCTGCCCGGCCACCCACCGTCTGGGAGGTGAGGAGGCGCCTCTGCCTGGCCACCCATGGAGTCTGGGAGGTGAGGGCCCTTGTCGGCATCAACCGCCCCATCTGGGAGGTGAGGGAGCACCTCTGCCCGGCCACCCCATCTGGGAGTGAGGGAGCGCCTCTGCCAGACCACCAACCATCTGGGAGGTGAGGCGCCTCTGCCCAGCCACCCACTGTCTGGGAGTGAGGGTGCCTCTGCCCGGCCACAGAAACTCTGGGAAGTGAGGAGGGCCATGGCCCGAGCCACTTAGCGTCTGGGAGGTGAGGGCGCCTCTGCCCGGCCACCCCATTTGGGAGAGGTGGTGGTGTCTCTTCCAGGCAGTGGAATCTGGGGAAGTGAGGGCGCCTCTGCCAGCCACCCATGCGTCTGGGAATTGAGAAGCGCCTCTGCCAGGCCACACCATGTTTGAAGTTAGGAGTGCCTCTGCCCGGCCACCCCATCTGGGAATTGAGGAGCGCCCTTGCCCAGCTGCCCCGTCCGGGAAGTGAGGAGTGCCTCTGCCCAGCCACCCATGCGTCTGGGAAGTGAGGAGGCGCCTCTGCCAGACCACCAACCATCTGGGAGGTGAGGGCACCTCTGCCCGGCCACCCCATCTGGGAAGTGAGGGCACCTCTGCCCGACCACCCCATCTGGGAGTGAGGGCGCCTCTGCCAGACCACCAACCATCTGGGAGGTTGGGCCTCTGCCCGGCCACCTGCTCGTCTGGGAGGTGAGGAGGCGCCTCTGCCAGACCACCAACCATCTGGGAGGTGAGGCGCCTCTGCCCAGCCACCAGCCGTCTGGAAGGTGAGGAGAGGGCCTCTGCCCGGCCTCCCATCGTCTGGGAGGGTGAGGCTCTGCCCGGCCACCTGCTCGTCTGGGAGGGGTGAAGATTCCTCTGCCCGACCACCCATGCGTCTGGGAAGTGAGGGCACCTCTGCCCGGCCACCCATGCGTCTGGGAAGTGAGGAGTGCCTCTGCCGGCCACCCCATCTGGGAGGTGAGGGCGCCTCTGCCAGCCACCCACTGTCTGGGGAAGTGAGGAGCGCCTCTGCCAGACCACCCATCTTCTGGGAAGTGAGGAGCGCCTCTGCCTGGCCACCCACCGTCTGGGAAGTGAGGTGAGCCTCTGCCCGGCCACCCATGCGTCCGGGAGGTGAGGGAGGGCGCCTCTGCCCGACCACCCACCTTCTGGGAGGTGAGGGAAGCGCCTCTGCCTGACCACCCAACTTCTGGGAAGTGAGGAGCGCCTCTGCCCGACCACCCACCTTCTGGGAGGTGAGGAGCACCTCTGCCTGACCACCCACATTCTGGGAGGTGAGGCGCCTCTGCCTGACCACCCATCTTCTGGGAAGTGAGGAGTGCCTCTGCCTGGCCGTAGTCTGGGAAGTGAGGGCCTCTGCCCGACCGCCACACCGTCTGGGAAGTGAGGGAGCGCCTCTGCCTGACCACCCATCTTCTGGGAGGTGAGGAGGGCCTCTGCCCGACATGGTCTGGGAAGTGAGGCGCCTCTGCCCGGCCACCCACCGTCTGGGAGGTGAGGAGCAACTCTGCCTGGCCACCCAACGGCTGGGAAGTGAGGGCGCCTCTGCCTGACCACCCATCTTCTGGGAGTGAGGTGCATCTTCCTGGCCACTCATCGTCTGGGAGGTGAGAATTTTCTGCCCGGCCACCCACCGTCTGGGAGGTGAGGCGCAACTCTGCCTGGCCACCCACCGTCTGGGAGGTGAGGAGCAACTCTGCCCGGCCACCCCATCCGGGAATTGAGTAGTGCCTCTGCCCGGCCACCCCATCTGGGAGGTGAGGAGTGCCTCTGCCATTTTATAGGTCCAGGAGGTGAGGCGCCTCTGCCCGACCACCCCATCTGGGAGGTGAGTGCCTCTGCCCGACCACCCCATCTGGGAGGTGAGGCGCCTCTGCCCAGCCGTCCCGTCTGGGAGGTGAGGAGTGCCTCTGCCCGGCCACCCCGTCTGGGAAGTGAGGAGCACCTCTGCCCGGCCGCCCCATCGTCTGGGAGGTGAGGAGCACCTCTGCAGATCCACCCATGGGTCCGGTGGGTGGGAGGCCTCTGCCCGACCACCCCATCTGGGAGTGAGGGAGGCGCCTCTGCCCGGCCACCCCATCTGTGAAGTGAGGGCGCCTCTGCCCAGCCGTCCCGTCTGGGAGGTGAGGTGCCTCTGCCCACGACCACCTATATGTGGGAGTGAAGAGGGGCCTCGACCCGGCCACCCAACGTCTGAGGTGAGTGCCTCTGCCCGGACACCCCATCTGGAGGTGAGGGAGGCGCCACTGCCCACATGCAGAGGTGGTAAGCTCTGCCAGGCCACAAATGGTCGGGAGGTGAGGGAGGCGCCTCTGCCCGGCCAGCCATCATCCGGGAGGTGATGTGCGTCTCTGCCTGGCTGACCCATCATCACAGGAGTGAGGCACCTCTGCCAGCCACCACCCCAGCCGGGGTTGAGGTGAGGGCGCCTCTGCCCGGCCCCTCCCGACGGGGAAGTGGCTGGCGTCTCTGCCCCGCCCGCCCCATCCTAGGAGGTGAGGGCGCCTCCTGCCTGGCATACATACAGGAAGTGAGGAGGCGCCTCTACTGACCACTTACCGTCTGTGAAGTGAGGAAAAGCCTCTGCCCGACCACCCATCATCTGGGAGGTGAGGGCCTCACGGAAACCCCATCTGGGAATTGAGGAGCTTGACACTGCCCCATGCCCTTTGCGTCTGGGATGTGAGGAGCATACTCTGCTTGACCACCCTGCCCATCTGGGATGTGAGGCCCTCTTCCCAACCACCCCATCTTTCCTGGGAAGGGTGTGCCTCTGCCCGACCACTTGTCTGGGAATTGGGGAGTGCCTCGCCTGACCCCGTCCAGGAAGTGAGTGCCTCTGCCCGACCACTACCATATGGGAGTGGGAATAGAATGCTGCAGCCACTTAGCGTCTGGGAGGTGAGGAGCACCTCTGCCCGGCCCGTCTGGGAGGTCAGGGAGCGCTTCCTGGCGTGCCTGTCGTCCCAGAGGTGAGCGCCTCTGCACGGTGCCCCGTCTGGAAGGTGAGGGGCCTTCTGCCCGACCACCCATCCTCACCAGGGTGAGGCCTCTGCCCGGCCACCCACATCGTCCGGGATGCGGATCCTGCATTCATCTTCTGGGAGGTGAGAATAGCCTCTACCTGGCCACCCATCACATTGTGGGAAGTGAGGTGCCACCACACAGAGCCACGTCTGTGGTGAGGGAGTGCCTTCCCCGGCGCTGATGGAGGTGTGAGGCTTTCTGCAAGCCGCTAAATGAGGTGGGGAGGCGCTCGCGACCCTTGTCTCTGGGAGGTGAGGGCTCCACTACATGCAACCTTCCGGTGGGTTGGGCCTCTGCCCGTCCACCCCTTCTGGGAAGTGAGGAATGATTCTGCCAGTACACAAACAGTCTGGGAAATGAGGAAGCGCCTGGGCTGGCCACCACTGTCTGAGAGTGAGTTAAACTCTGGCTGACCCACCCCACCTTTACAGAGTGAGGAGCGCCTATGCCCGACCACCCATCATCTGGGAAGTGAGGAGGGCCTCTGCCCGGTTACCATCTTCTGGAAGGTGAGGCGCTCTGCCCAGGACACCCATGGAGTGTGGGGTGAGGCGCCTCGGCAACCACCCCATCTTTGAATTCAGGAGGCTGCCTCTGCCAGCCACCCATCATCTGGGATGTGAGGAGAGCCTCTGCCCAGCCACCCATCATCTGGGAAGTGAGAGCAACTCTGCCTGGCCACCTGAGTGGAAGTGAGAAGCACATACTTGGATACCACACTGGGGTGGGAGGCGCCTCTGCCAGGCCACCCATCATCTGGGAAGTGAGGAGGGCCTCTGCAGCCATGTGCAAAATGAGGAGGCGCCTCTGCAGCCACCCATTGTCAGGGAGTGAGGAGGCGCCTCTGCCCCGCCACCCAAAGTCTGGGAGATGAGGAGGGGCCTCAGCCCGACCACCCGCGATCTGGAGACGTGGGGCACTCTGCCCAGCCACCAACCGTCTGGAAGTTGAGGAGGGCCTCTGTCACGACCACACTCACCTTCTGCAGGAGGTGAGGACCGCCACCTACTTGACCACCCCATGGAGTCACGGGAGGTGAGATTCCTCTGCCGACCACCCATGGAGTCCTGGAGGTGAGGAGCCCTGCCACCCAGCGTCTGGGGAAGTTGAGAAAGGATCTCTGCCCGGCTGCTCACGTCTGGGAGGAGAGGAGGGCTTCTCCCCGACCATTGTCACAGGAGGTGAGGAGCGCCTCTGCTTGACCACCCCATATACTGGGTGAGGATGGCCTCTGCACAGCTGCTGGTGTCTGGGGGGTTAGAGACGTCTCTGCCCAGACACTTGCAGTCTGGGGAGGTGAGGGAGGCGCCTCTACCTGTCCACCCAACGTCTGCCAGGAGTAGGGGCCTCTGCCAGGCCTCCCACGACTGTGTGAAGTGAGGAGGCGCCTGTGCCCGGGACACCAACCGTCTGGGGTGAGGGAGCACTAACCCCACCCCACCCATTGTGTCAGGGAGTGAGGGACAGCCTCTGCTTGACCAAGTGGGATGTGAGGAGACCTGACCCTGTAAATGGGATCCTGGAGGTGGGGGTGCCTCTTCTGGCCACCCACCCAGGTCTGGGGTGATGTGCTCTGTGACCACCCACCGTCTAGGTGATGCTGACATACATCGTCTGGGCGACTCTGCTGCAACCTGCCTTGCAGGAGATTGAGGGCCTCTGTAGCCCTTCTGAGTGGGAGGGCCTCTGCTTATAATATTGGAGATGAGAGGACCTCTGCGACCCTCAACATCCTGGGGAGAGGCAGAGGAAGCCTCTGCTGAAGCAGCCATCTGGGGGGGGAAGGGAGGGCGCTCTGCCTGCCGACCCTTCTGGGGTGTGAAGAGCGCCTCTGTCCGGCCGCCCTTTCTGTGAAGTGAGGAGCGCCTCTGCCGGCCACCCACAATCTGGGGGGAGTGAGGAGGCGCCTCTGCTTTCAGCCAGCTCCTCTGGGAAGGAGGAGAGCCTCTGCCCTGCAGACCCTTCTGGGGTGTGAAGAGCGCCTCTGTCGGGCCGCCCTTTCTGTGAAGTGAGGAGGCGCTCATGACCACCCACAATCCAGAGGTGAGGCAGATCCCACCCATTGTCCTGGGAAGTGGGAGGCCTCTGCGGCCACCCACCTTCTGGGAAGTGAGGATCTCCTCTGCCCGAACACCCATTGTCTTGGAAGTGAGGAGGGCCTCTACCCGGACACCCACCATCTGGTAAGTGAGGAGTGCCTGGAGCCTGTCCCACTTGCCATCGTCTGGGAAGTGAGGGGTGCTCTGCCCGGCCACTGACTCTGGGAGTGAGGAGGGACTCTGCCCAGCCACCCAGCGTCTGGGAAGTGGCTGCAGCCCTCTGCCGGTCGCCTAGTCCTGGAAGTGAGGAGGCGCCTCTGCCCGGCCACCCCGTCACGGGGAAGTGAGGAGTGCCTCTGCAGGCCTACATTTTCATGTGAGGCGCCATGCCCGGCCACCCACGTCTGGGGAAGTAGAGCCTCTGGCGCGGCCCCGTCTGGTGAGTGGGGGGGGGCTCTCCGCCCGGCCTTCCGCCTGGGAGGGTGGGAGCACCTCAGCCCAGCCACCCATCTGAAATTGGTGAGCGCCTCTGCCCGACAACCCATCGTCTGTGTAGTGAGGAGCGCTTTTGCCCGGCCACCCCATCTGGGAAGTCAGGAGAGCCTCGGCCCGGCTGCCCCGTCTGGGATTTGGAGCCACTCTGCCCGGCCAACCATCATCTGGGAAGTGAGGTGCCTCTGCCCCATTCCTCCCCATGCGTCCGGAGGTGAGGCGCCTCTCCCGTGAGGCCATAATCAGGGAAGTGAGGAGAGCCTGCCTGGCTGGCTGGGAGGTGAGGATGCGTCTCTGCCAGGCCACCCCGTCTGGGAAGTGAGTTCGTCTGCCTCGACCTGGGGTGTCCGGGTGAGAGAGAGCCTCAGCCCGGCCACCCATCATTCACAGGAAGAGGTTCCTCTGCCCGGCCACCCCCTTCAATGAAGTGAGGTGCCTCTGCACAGCCGCCAGATCTGGGAAGTGAGGAGGCGCCCTCGCAGCCACCCATCTGGGAAGTGAGGAGGCGCCTCACATGACCACCCATGGGTCTGGGATGTGAGGAGTGCTCTGCCCGGCCACCCATCGTCTGGGAAGTTGGAGCACCTCTGCCTGGCCACCCGTGCAGGGAGGGTGAGGAGGCCTCTGCCAGACCACCCACCGTCTGGGAGGTGAGGCGCCTGACCCCGGCCCTGCTCGTCTGGGAGGTGAAGATTCCTCTATCCGACCACCCACTAGATCACAGGAGTGAGGATCCCCTCACCCGGCCACCCAATGTCAGGGGAGGTAGAGAGGCGTCTCACACTCCGTCTGGGAGGAGGGAGGCTCCCGACCACCATCGTCTAGGAGGAAGTGAGGGCGCCCGACCACCCATATTCCGGGTGAGGATGGCCTCTGCACGGCTACCAATTGTCTGGGAGTTGAGGAACGTCTCTGTCCGGACACCCAAGGTCTGGGAAGTGAGGAGTGCCTCTACCTGTCCACCCAACGTCTGGGAAGAGAGGAGGGCCTCTGCCAGGCCGCCCCGTCTGGGAAGTGAGGGGCGCCTCTTCCCGGACATCAGCCGTCTGGGAAGTGAGGAGGGAGCCTCTGCGACGCCTGATCTGGGGAAATGAGGAGCACCTCTGCCCGGCACCATGCGTCTGGAGTGAGTACCTCTGCCACGGCCTCCCAAATTCTGGGAATTTGGGAGGGACCTCTGCTTGACCACCCAGCATCTAGGAGGAGGTGAGGAGGCGCCTCTGCCCGGCCACCCCATCTGGGAAGTGGTGGCGTCTCGCCCCAGCACGCCCCAGATCTGGGGAAGTGGTGGCGCCTCTGCTTGACCTCATGTCGTCTGGGGTGAGGTGCCTCTGCCGTACAAACTTCCAGAGGTGGGGAGAGCTTCTCCTCGACCACCCATCGTCTCGGAAGTGAGGAGCGCGTCTGCCCAGCCACCCATATTCCGGGAGGTGAGGATGGCCTCTGTATGGCTACCGGTGATGCAGGGTGGGGTGCCTCTGCCGGGACAGCAACAGGTCTGGGAAGTGAGGGAGGCGCCTCTACCTGTCCACCCATGGTCTGGGAAGTGAGGAGGGCCTCTGCCAGGCAGCCCGACTGGGAGGTGGGAGGCCTCTGCGGTTGCATGCAGAGAGAGTGAGGAGCACCTTCCGTCCACCCATTGTCTGTGAGTGGGGAGGCACCTCTGCCAAAGACCCTCAAACTCAGAAGTGGGAGATTAGATCTTCCCGACCACCCACCCGTCTGGGAAGTGGCCGTCTGCCGACCACCCACAATCTAGGAAGGGAGGTGCGCCTCTGCCTGACCACCCATCGTTTGGGAAGTGAGGAGCGATTATGCCCGGCCACACACCTTCACAGGAGTGAGGGATGCAGCCTCTGCCCAGCCGCCCCTTCACAGGAGTGGGAGTTCCCTCTGCCGACCACCTATATATTGGGTGAAGAGGGCCTCTGCACGGCCACCCAAAGTCTGTCAAGTGAGGAGCCTCTGCCCAGCCACACCCATGGTCTGGGAGGTGAGGGAGGCGCCTCTGCCTCGGCCGCCCCATCTGGGGAAGGGGAGGCCCTTCTGCCCAGCAGGTCCCCTTCTGGGGTGTGAAAGGCGCCATTCGACTGCTTCTGGCCCAGTGAAGTGAGGTGCGCCTCTGCCGCCACCCACAGTCTGAGGAGAGTGAGGCGCCTGGCTAAACCACCCATTGTCTCAGGAACTTGAGCAGCGCCCTCTGCGGTCACCCCATCTGGGAGTGAGCGTGCAGTCCACCCATTTTTGGAAGTGAGGAGCACCCCTCTGCCCGGCCGCAACCGTCTGGGGTGAGGGGCTGGCCTCACCAGCCCGTCTTGGTTGGACTCTCCTCTGCCCGACGCCACCTGGGAGGTGAGGGAGCACCTCTGCCCGACCACCCATCTGGAGGTGGGGAGCGCCTCTGCCGATAGCCCATGGGTCTGTGGTGAGGGGAGGCTTCTGCCCGGCCCCCCCATCTGGGGAGTCAGGAGAGCCTCGGCCCGGCCGCCCCATCTGGGATTTGAGGCGCCTCTGACCGACCAGCCATCATCCTGGGAAGTGAGGGCGTCTCTGCCCGACCAACCATGCGATCCGAGGTGGGAGTGCGGCTTACATAATCTGGGAGTGAGGCTTCATGGCCCGGCAGCCCATCAGGAAGTGAGCCTCTTCCCGGCCACTCATCGTCTGGGAAGTGAGGTGCCTCTGGCAGCCACAAATGCGTCTGGGAGGTGGGGATCACCTCTGCCTGGCCGACCATCATCTGGGAAGTGAGGAGCACCTCTGCCCGACCACCCACATTCTGGGAGGAAGTGAGGAGCGCCTCTGCCCGACCACCCATGCGTCTGGGAAGTGAGGAGTGCCTCTACCCGACCACCCACCTTCTGGTAAGTGAGGCGCCTCTGCCCGGCCACCCATGCGTCTGGGAAGTGAGGGCGCCTCTGCCCGACCACCCATGCGTCTGGGAGGTGAGGCGCGACTCTGCCCAGCCACCCACCTTTTGGGAAGTGAGGAGTGCCTCTGCCTGACCACCCATCTTCTGGGAAGTGAGGAGCGCCTCTACCTGTCCATCCATCGTCTGGGAAGTGAAGAGCGCCTCTGCCGACCACCCATCATCTGGGAAGTGAGGTGCCTCTGCCCGGCCACCCATGCGTCTGGGAAGTGAGGGCCTCTGCCCGACCACCCATCGTCTGGGAGGTGAGGATCGCCTCTGCCCGGCCACCCACCGTCTGGGAGGCGAGGAGCACCTCTGCCTGACCACCCATCGTCTGGGAAGTGAGGAGCGCCTCTGCCAGCCACCCACGTCTGGGAAGTGAGGAGTGCCTCTTCCTGGCCACTCATCGTCTGGGAAGTGAGGAGTGCCTCTGCCCGGCCACCCATGGGTCTGGGAAGTGAGGTGCCTCTGCCCGACCACCCATGCGTCTGGGAGGTGAGGAGCCCTCTGCCCGGCCACCCATCGTCCAGGAGGTGAGGAGCGCCTCGGCCTGACTACCCATCATCTGGGAAGTGAGGAGCACCTCTGCCCGGCCACCCCATCTGGGAAGTGAGGAGCACCTCTGCCCGCCGCCCCGTCTCGGAGTGAGGAGCGCCTCTGCCCGGCCAACCCATCTGGGAATTGAGGAGCACCTCTGCCCAGCCGCACCGTTTGGGAAGTGAGGAATGCCTCTGCCCGGACACCCATCGTCCAGGAGGTGAGGAGAGCCTCTGCCCGACCTCCCATCGTCTGGGAGGTGAGGAGCGCCTCTGCCCGGACCCACCATCTGGGAGGTGAGGAGGCGCCTCTGTCCGGCCACCCCATCTGGGAAGTGAGGCGCCTCTGCCCAGCCACCCCATCTGGGAGGTGAGGCGCCTCTGCCCGACCACCCATCATCTGGGAAGTGAGGAGCGCCTCTGCCCGGCCGCCCCGTCTGGGATGTGAGGTGCCTCTGCCCGGCTACCCATCGTCTGGGAGGTGAGGTGCACCTCTGCCCGGCCACCCATCGTCTGGGAAGTGAGGAGGCCTCTGCCCGACCACCCCATCTGGGAAGTGAGGCGCCTCTGCCCGGCTACCCCAGTCTGGGAAGTGTGGAGCGCCTCTGCCCGGCCACCCATCGTCTGGGAGGTGAGGAGGCGCCTCTGCCCGGCCACCCACCTTCTGGGAAGTGAGGAGTGCCTCTGCCCGGCCACCCACCATCTGGGAAGTGAGGCGCCTCTGCCCGGCCACCCATGTCACAAGCAGGACCAGAGGGAGAGCCTCTGCCCGGCCACCCATCATCTGGGAAGTGAGGAGGCGCCTCTGCCCGACCACCCATGCGTCTGGGAAGTGAGGCGCCTCTGCCCGACCACCCACTCGTCTGGGAAGTGAGGCGCCTCTGCCCGGCCACCCATCATCTGGGGAGGTGAGGAGGCCTCTGCCCGGCCACCCATTGTCTGGGAGGTGAGGAGCGCCTCTGCCCGACCACCCATCGTCTGGGAAGTGAGAAGCGCCTCTGCCCGGCCACCCATCATCTGGGAAGTGAGGAGTGCCTCTGCCCGGCCACCCATCGTCTGGGAAGTGAGGAGCGCCTCTGCCCAGCCACCCATCATCTGGGAAGTGAGGGCGCCTCTGCCCGGCCACCCATCATCTGGGAAGTGAGGAGTGCCTCTGCCCAGCCACCCACCTTCTGGGAAGTGAGGAGCGCCTCTGCCCGGCCACCCATCTGGGAAGTGAGGGGCGCCTCTGCCGGCCACCCACCTTCTGGGAAGTGAGGAGCGCCTCTGCCTGACCACCCATCATCTGGGAAGTGAGGAGTGCCTCTGCCCGGCCACCCATCGTCTGGGAGGTGAGGAGGCGCCTCTGCCCGGCCACCCACCGTCTGGGAAGTGAGGAGGCGCCTCTGCCCGGCGCCACCCATCGTCGGGAGTGAGGAGGCGCCTCTGCCCGGCCACCCATCGTCTGGGAAGTGAGGGCGCCTCTGCCCGGGCCACCCATCGTCTGGGAAGTGAGGGCGCCTCTGCCCGGCCACCCATGCGTCTGGGATGTGAGGTGCCTCTGCCTGGCCACCCACCGTCTGGGAAGTGAGGGAGGCGCCTCTGCCTGGCCACCCACCGTCTGGGAAGTGAGGAGCGCTTCTGCCCGACCACCCATCGTCTGGGAAGTGAGGAGGGCCTCTGCCAGGCCGCCCCGACTGGGAAGTGAGGAGCGCCTCTGCCCGGCCACCCATCGTCTGGGAAGTGAGGAGTGCCTCTGCCCGACCACCCATCGTCTGGGAAGTGAGGAGGCCTCTGCCCGGCCACCCATCGTCTGGGAAGTGAGGAGCGCCTCTACCTGTCCACCCATCGTCTGGGAAGTGAGGAGGGCCTCTGCCAGGCCGCCCGACTGGAAGTGAGGAGCGCCTCTGCCCGGCCACCAACCGTCTGGGAAGTGAGGAGCACCTCTGCCCGGCCACCCATCTGGGAAGTGAGGCCTCTGCCCGGCCACCCCATCTGGGAAGTGAGTAGCGCCTCTGCCCGGCCACCCCATCTGGGAAGTGAGGAAGCGCCTCTGCCCAGCCACCCATCTGGGAAGTGAGGCCTCTGCCCAGGCCACCCATCTGGGAATTGGGGAGCGCCTCTGCCCGACAACCCATCGTCTGTGAAGTGAGGAGCGCTTCTGCCCGGCCACCCATCGTCTGGGAGGTGGGGAGCGCCTCTGCCCGGACACCCACCGTCTGGGAAGTGAGGCGCCTCTGCCCGGCCACCCACCGTCTGGGAGGTGAGGGGCGCCTCTGCCCAGCCACCCATTTCTGGGAGTGAGGGCGCCTCTGCCCGGCCACCCACTGTCTGGGAAGTGAGGAGCGCCTCTGCCCGGCCGCCCCATCTGGGAGGTGAGGAGCGCTTCTCCCTGACCACCCATCGTCTGGGAAGTGAGGAGCGCCTCTGCCTGGCCACCCCATCTGGGAATTGAGGAGCGCCTCTGCCCGGCCACCCACCGTCTGGGAAGTGAGGGGCGCCTCTGCCCGGCCACCCACCATCTGGGATCTGAGGAGCGCCTCTGCCCGGCCACCCATCATCTGGGAGGTGAGGGCGCCTCTGCCTGGCCACCCATCATCTGGGAAGTGAGGAGTGCCTCTGCCCGGACAACCCGTCTAGGAACTAGAATATTGATTTAAATTTTTACATTACCCGTCCCTTTCTATGTTTTCTGAGGTTCAGGTAGAGATTGCTGGTTGGCTTACAGGAATAAGCAGGGTTAGTTTAAAATGTCATCAAAAACTCTAAAACAATTAATGAGACTAGAAGTTCATGAGAAATGTATGATAAGTTTTGAAACGTAATTTTTTTTTGGGGATTTTCTTTTGTTAAAAAACAGCTCACAA
>JAKGGE010001387.1:0-17171 GCA_023748175.1 Hoolock leuconedys
TTTAAATTTTTACATTACCCGTCCCTTTCTATGTTTTCTGAGGTTCAGGTAGAGATTGCTGGTTGGCTTACAGGAATAAGCAGGGTTAGTTTAAAATGTCATCAAAAACTCTAAAACAATTAATGAGACTAGAAGTTCATGAGAAATGTATGATAAGTTTTGAAACGTAATTTTTTTTTGGGGATTTTCTTTTGTTAAAAAACAGCTCACAATAGACTGAATTGTTTGCAAAGTAGACTTTAGTATTATACTTGGCCTAACTATTTGAACATAGTGCAGTAAGAATAACTACACTTCCATAGGCCTTTTTGATAGGATTTGATGAAACTCTGTTCCAAAAGAAATCTTAGATAGGACTTTTTAAAGCTGGGCCAAGCCATGGATTTGCACCCTTAAATACCTGTGAGTTGGGTAAACTCCTGTATTTTTGAGGTTCCAAGAGCATAATGTTTCCAAGTCTGTTCGAAACAGACAATTTTTTACTCACCACAGGCCGAGAATTCTGTATGAGAACGGTGTAGAGGTATGAGACCAGCTTCCCC
This sequence comes from Hoolock leuconedys, assembly GCA_023748175.1. Taxonomy (NCBI): domain Eukaryota; kingdom Metazoa; phylum Chordata; class Mammalia; order Primates; family Hylobatidae; genus Hoolock; species Hoolock leuconedys. The sequence continues at coordinate 543 of JAKGGE010001387.1, forward strand.
AAGAGGCCGTTACTGGCTTTGCAACTTAAACTTGATTTCTTAAGGGAAAACACACCCTTCCGGTTCAAGCCTTGCTAAAAGAACTAGCCTTTTTCTATTGTGTTTCACTGTATAAGACAATGGATTTTTCAGCTGGGAATGGCGGCTCCTGCCTGTAATCGCAGCACTTTGGTAGGTTGAGGTGGGCAGATCACAAGGTCAAGAGATCAAGACCATCTTGGCCAACATGGTGAAACCCCATATCTACTAAAAATACAAAAGTTAGCTGGCCGTGGTGGTGCACACCTGTAGTACCAGCTACTCAGGAGGCTGAGGTGGGAGAATCACTTGAACCTGGGAGGCAGAGTTTGCAGTGAACTAAGATTGTGCCATTGCACGCTGGCCACAGAGAGAGCAAGACTATGTCTCAAAAGAAAAAAAAATAGAAAATGGATTTTTGTTTCACTGATGCAAACAACTGTATTGCTGTAAGTTAAAAATACTTATAACTAGTTGATAGAGGATCCAAGATGGCTGAATAGGAATAGAAGACAGGTGATTTCTGCATTTCCAAGTGAGGTACCAGGTTCATCTCACTGGGACTTGTTGGACAGAGGGTGCAGCCCACAGAGTATGAGCTGAAGCAGGGCAGGGCATCACCTCACCTGGGAAGTGCAAGAGGTCAGGGAATTCCCTTTCCTGGCCAAGGGAAACCATGACAGACAGAACCTGGAAAATCAGGACACTCCCACCCTATTACTGCACTTTTCCAACAGTCTTAGCAAACAGCACACCAGAAGATTATATCCCACGCCTGGCTTGGATTGTCCCATGCCCACGGAGCCTTGCTCACTGCTAGCACAGCAGTCTGAGATTGAACTGGGAGGTGGCAGTGATGCTGGGGGAGGGGCATCTCCCATTGCTGAAGCTTGAGTAGGTAAACAAAACAGCTGGGAAGCTCAAACTGCATGGAGTGCACCACAGCTCAAGGAGGCCTGCCTGCCTCTGTAGACTACACTTCTGGGGGCAGAGCATAGCTGAATAAAAGGCAGCAGAAACTTCTACAGACTTAAATGTCACTGTCTGATAGCTTTGAAGAGAGTAGTGCTTCTCCCAGCATGGAGTTTGAGATCTGAGAACGGACAGACTGCCTCCTCAAGTGGGTCCATGACCCCCGAGTAGCCTAACTGGGAGACACCTCCCAGTAGGGGCCAACTGACACCTCATACAGCTTGGTGCCCCTCTGAGATGAAACTTCCAGAGGAAGGATCAGGCAGAAACATTTGCTGTTCTGTAACATTTGCTGTTCTGCAGCCTCCACTGGTGATACCCAGGCAAACAGGGTCTGGAGTGGACCTCCAGCAAACTGCAACAGACCTGCAGCTGAGGGTCCTGAGTGTTAGAAGGAAAATTAAGAAACAGAAAGGACATCCACACCAAAACCCCATCTGTACGTCATCATCATCAAAGACCAAGGTAGATAAAACCACAAAGATGGGGAGAAACCAGAGCAGAAAAGCTGAAAATTCTAAAAATCAGAGCACCTCTTCTCCTCCAAAGGAACACAGTTCCTCACCAGCAAGGGAACAAAGCTGGATGGAGAATGACTTTGATGAGTTGAGAGAAGAAGGCTTCAGATGATCAATAATAACAACCTTCTCCAAGCTAAAGGAGGATGCTCAAACCCATCACAAAGAAGCTAAAAACCTTGAAAAAATATTAGATGAATGGCTAACTAGAATAAACAGCATAGAGAAGACCTTAAATGGCCTGATGGAGCTGAAAACTATGGCAATGAGAACTCCATGATGCATGCACAAGCTTCAGTAGCCGATTTGATCAAGTGGAAGAAGGGCATCAGTAATTGAAGACCAAATGAATGAAATGAAGCAAGAAGAGAAGTTTAGAGAAAAAAGAGTAAAAAGAAACGAACAAAGCCTCCAAGAAATATGGGACTATGTGAAAAGACCAAATCTACGTCTGATTGGTGTACCTGAAAGTGATGGGGAGAATGCAACCTCATTGGAAAACACTCTTCAGGATATTATACAGGAGAACTTCCCCAACCTAGCAAGGCAGGCCAACATTCAAATTCAGGAAATACAGAAAACACCAGAAAGATACTTCTCGAGAAGAGCAACTCCAAGACACATAATTGTCAGATTCACCAAAGTTGAAATGAAGGAAAAAATGTTAAGGGCAGCCAGAGAGAAAGGTTGTGTTACCCACAAAGGGAAGCCCATCAGACTAACAGCGGATCCCTCGGCAGAAATTCTACAAGCCAGAAGAGAGTGGGGGCCAATATTCAACACTCTTAAAAGAAAGGATTTTCAACCAAGAATTTCATATCCAGCAAAATTAAGCTTCATAAGTGAAGGAGAAATAAAATTCTTTCCAGAGAAGCAAATGCTGAGACATTTTGTCACTACCAGGCCTGCCTTGCAAGAGCTCCTGAAAGAAGCACTAAACATGGAAAGGAACAACTTGTACCAGCCAATGCAAAAACATGCCAAATCGTAAAGACCATTGATGCTAGGAAGAAATTGCATCAATGAATGAGCAAAATAACCAGCTAACATCATAATGACAGGATCATATTCACACATAACAATATTAACCTTAAATGTGAATGGGTTAAATGCTCCAATTAAAAGACACAGACTGGCAAATTGGATAAAGAGTCAAGACCCATCAATGTTCTGTATTCAGGACACCCATCTCACATCCAGAGACACACTCAGGCTCAAAATAAAGGGAAGGAGGAAGTCCTACCAAGCAAATGAGAAAAAAAAAAAAAAGCAGGGGTTGCAATCCTAGTCTCTGATAAAACAGACTTTAAACCAGCAAAGATCAAAAGAGACAAAGAAGGCCATTACATAATGGTAAAGGGATCAATGCAACAAGAATAGCTAACTATCCTAAATATAGATGTACCCAATACAGGAGCACCCAGATTCATAAAGCAAGTCCTTAGAGACCTACAAAGAGGCTTAGACTCCCACACAATAATAATGGTAAATTTTAACACCCCACTCTCTACATTAAATAGATCAATGAGACAGAAAGTTAACGAGGATATCCAGGAATTAAACTCAGCTCTGCACCAAGCGGATCTAATAGACATATACACAACTCTCCACCCCAAATCAAGAGAATATACATTCTTCTCAGCACCACATCACACTTATTCCAAAACTGACCACATAGTTGGAAGGAAAGCACTCCTCAGCAAATGTAAAAGAACAGAAATTATAACAAATTGTCTCTCAGGCCACAGCGCAATCAAATTAGAACTCAGGATTAAGAAACTCACTCAAAACCACACAACTACATGGAAATTGAACAGCATGCTCCTGAATGACTACTGGGTAAATAACGAAATGAAGGCAGAAATAAAGATGTTCTTTGAAACCAATGAGAACAAACACAGAACATAACAGAATCTCTGGGACACATTTAAAACAGTGGGTAGAGGGAAATTTACAGTATTAAATGCCCATAAGAGAAAGCAGGAAAGATCTAAAATTGACACCCTAACATCACAATGAAAAGAACTAGAGAAGCAAGAGCAAACACATTCAAAAACTAGTAGAAGGCAAGAAATAACTAAGATCAGAGCAGAACTGAAGGAGATAGATACACAAAAAAACCCTTCAAAAAATCAATGAATCCAGGAGCTGTTTTTTAAAAAAGATCAACAAAATTGATAGGTGGCTAGCAAGAATAATAAAGAAGAAAAGAGACAAGAATCAAATCAATGCAATAAAAAATGATAAAGGAGATATCACCACCGATCCCACAGAAATACAAACTACCATCACAGAATACTATAAACTCCTCTACACAAATAAACTAGAAAATCTAGAAGAAATGGATAAATTCCTGGACACATGCACTCTCCCAAGACTAAACCAGGAAGAAGTTGAATCCCTGAATAGACCAATAACAGGCTCTTAAATTGAGGCAATAATTAATAGCCTACCAAACAAAAAAAGTCCAGGACCAGATGGATTCACAGCTGAATTCTACCAGAGTACAAAGAAGAGCTGGTACCACTCCTTCTGAAAATATTCCTATCAATAGAAAAAGACAGAATCCTCCTTAGCTTATTTTGTGAGGCCAGCGTCATCCTGATACCAAAGTCTGGCAGAAACACAACAAAAAAAGAGAATTTTAGACCAATAAACCTGATGAACATTGATGCAAAAATCCTCAATAAAATACTGGCAAACCGAATCCAGCAGCACATTAAAAAGCTTATCCACCATGATCAAGCTGGCTTCATCCCTGGGATGCAAGGCTGGTTCAACATACACAAATCAAGAAACATAAGCCATCTTATAAACAGAACCAAAGACAAAAACTACATGATTATCTGAATAGATGCAGAAAAGGCCTTCAACAAAATTCAACAACCCTTCATTCTAAAAACTCAATCAACTAGGTATTGATGGGATGTATCTCAAAATAATAAGAGCTATTTGTGACAAACCCACAGCCAATATCATATTGAATGAACAAAAACTGGACGCATTCCCTTTGAAAACTGGCACAAGACAGGGATGCCCTCTCTCACCACTCCTATTCAACATAGTGTTAGAAGTTCTGGCCTGGGCAATCAGGCAAGAGAAAGAAATAATGTGTATTCAAATAGGAAATGAGGAAGTCAAATTGTCCCTGTTGCAGACGACAAGATTGTATATTTAGAAAATCCCATTGTTTCAGCCCAACATCTCCTTAAGCTGATAAGCAACTTCAGCAAAGTCTCAGGATACAAAATCAATGTGCAAAAATCACAAGCATTCCTATACACCAATAACAGACCAACAGCCAAATCATGAGTGAACTCCCATTCACAATTGCTATAAAGAGAATAAAATACCTAGAAATACAACTTCCAAAGAATGTGAAGGACCTCTTCAAGGATAACTACAAACCACTGCTCAATGAAATAAAAGAGGACACAAACAAATGGAAATACATTCCATGCTCATGGATAGGAAGAATCAATACTGTGAAAATGGCCATATTGCCCAAGGTAATTTATCGATTCAATGCCATCCCCATCAAGCTCCCACAGACTTTCTTCACAGAATTGGAAAAAAAACTACTTTAAAGTTCATATGGAACCAAAAAAGAGCCTACATTTCCAAGACAATCCTAACCAAAAAGAACAAAGCTGGAGGCATCATGCTACCTGACTTCAGACTATACTACAAGGCTACAATAACCAAAACAGCATGATACTGGTACCAAAACAGAGATATAGACCAATGAAACAGAGGCCTCACAAATAACACCACACATCTACAATCATTTGATCTTTGACAAACCTGACAAAAACAAGAAATGAAGAAAGGATTCCCTATTTAATAAATGGTGCTGGGAAAACTGGCTAGCTGTATGTAGAAAGCTAAAACTGGATCCCTTCCTTACACCTTATTCAAAAATTAATTCAAGATGGATTAAAAACTTAAATGTTAGACCTAAAACCATAAAAACCTTAGAAGAAAACCTAGGCAATATCATTCAGGACATAAGCATGGTCAAGGACTTCATGACTAAAACACCAAAAGCAATGGCAACAAAAGCCAAAATTGACAAATGTGAGAGTGTGGTAATCCCCTCTGACCTGCATAAAAATAGGAGACCCAGAATCACACCCATTTTCCTAAGCCTAGCTATGGGAGACAGTATCTCAACAATTGGCTAGTTCAAGATATGAAAGTCATCATATTACCTGTGTGCTGGGACAGTATATATGTAACAAATCCACATGTGTGTAGGTAGCGAGCATGAGAGTCACATCACCTGGGTGCTGGGCCAGAGATTTCTATAATATTCCCTGAGGGAAATGACCAGGCAGAAGATTAACATCACCTGGATGCTGAGCCCAGTGATATGTCATAATTCTCCCTGTGAGCAAGGTTCAGGAAAAAGAGACACATTATTTGGTTTCTAGGCCCAGCAACATGTCACTATTTTCCCTGTAAGCAGGGTGAAGGTGGAAGAGGACAGTCACATCTTTCAGTTAATGGATGCAGAGATTTGTCATAAGGCCTTCTGTGAGCAGGGTCCATGTATGTGCCCCACATCCACTACGTGTTGATCCCAGGGATATTAAAAAAATACCCAAATATGCAGGGCTCAGGCAAAATAAGAATGTTACCTTACCTGGGTTCTTGTTCCAGTGATTTGTTACAATCCCCTTTTTTGGCAGGGCCCAGGCAGAAGAGAAGAGGCACATCACTTAGGGGAGGAATGAAAAAATATGTCATAATACCCCTGTGGACAGAGCCCATGCAAGAGAGTTGCATCAACTCAGTGATAAACCCAGACATATGTCACAATACACAATGTAGGCAGGACACAAGCATAAGAAGAGAGTCACATCATCTGGGTGCTGGGGATAGTGATACATCAAAATCTCTCCTTGGGTAGAGTCTAAGCAGTGGAGGAGAGTCACATCCCCTATGTGCTGGGCCAGAGATTTCTATAATATTCCCTGAGGGAAATGACCAGGCAGAAGATTAACATCACCTGGATGCTGAGCCCAGTGATATGTCATAATTCTCCCTGTGAGCAAGGTTCAGGAAAAAGAGACACATTATTTGGTTTCTAGGCCCAGCAACATGTCACTATTTTCCCTGTAAGCAGGGTGAAGGTGGAAGAGGACAGTCACATCTTTCAGTTAATGGATGCAGAGATTTGTCATAAGGCCTTCTGTGAGCAGGGTCCATGTATGTGCCCCACATCCACTACGTGTTGATCCCAGGGATATTAAAAAAATACCCAAATATGCAGGGCTCAGGCAAAATAAGAATGTTACCTTACCTGGGTTCTTGTTCCAGTGATTTGTTACAATCCCCTTTTTTGGCAGGGCCCAGGCAGAAGAGAAGAGGCACATCACTTGGGGGAGGAATGAAAAAATATGTCATAATACCCCTGTGATCAGGGCCCATACAGGAGAATCACTTTACCTAGACATTGCACTCAGCCATATGTCAATATAGCAATGTATGTACAGCCCAGGCAGGGGAGGAGAGTCACATCACCTGGATGCTGAGCCCAGTGATATGTCATAATTCTCCCTGTGAGCAAGGTTCAGGAAAAAGAGACACATTATTTGGTTTCTAGGCCCAGCAACATGTCACTATTTTCCCTGTAAGCAGGGTGAAGGTGGAAGAGGACAGTCACATCTTTCAGTTAATGGATGCAGAGATTTGTCATAAGGCCTTCTGTGAGCAGGGTCCATGTATGTGCCCCACATCCACTACGTGTTGATCCCAGGGATATTAAAAAAATACCCAAATATGCAGGGCTCAGGCAAAATAAGAATGTTACCTTACCTGGGTTCTTGTTCCAGTGATTTGTTACAATCCCCTTTTTGGCAGGGCCCAGGCAGAAGAGAAGAGGCACATCACTTGGGGGAGGAATGAAAAAATATGTAATAATACCCCTGTGATCAGGGCCCATACAGGAGAATCACTTTACCTAGACATTGCACTCAGCCATATGTCAATATAGCAATGTATGTACAGCCCAGGCAGGGGAGGAGAGTCACAGAACCTAGGTGCTGGGCCCAGAGATACACCACAATTTCTTACTGGGCAGAACCCAAGCAGTAGAGAAGAGTCATACCACCTCGTTGCTGGGTCTGAGAATATATAACACTACCCCTTGAGAAGCGGGATCAGGTAGAATCACATCACCTAGTTGATGGGCTCAGAGATACGTCACAATGCCCCCAGGTGAGTAGGGCTCAGGAAGAAAAGGAAAGTCACATAAAGTAGGGCCAGGGCCCAGCCATATTTTACAGTCACTCCAGTGGGGAGCACCCAGGCATCAGAGGAGAGCCACATTATGTAGGAGCTGGGTCAAGCAATATGTAGCAAACTCCACTGTGGACAAGTCTGAAAAAAAGAAGGGTCATGTCAACTAGGTGATGAACTCAGAAATATGTCAAAATAATTCCTGTTGGCAAAGATCAGTCAGAAGAATTAAATCATGTGTGCTGGGCTTAGTGATAAATCACTCTCCATTCTGTGGGCATGGTCCAGGCAAAAAAAAAAAAAAAAAGTCATTACCTGGGTGCTGGGCCCAGAGTTATGTCACTATCTCCTACATGGAGAAGGACCAGGTAAAAGAGAAGAGTCACATCAAGTAGTTGATAGGTCCAGAGGTATGTCACAATGCCACTTGTGAACAGGGTCCAGGCAGAAGACTCACATCACCTTGGTGCTGGGATCAGCAATATATCACAATGCCTTTTGGAACAGGACCAAGGCAAAAGAGTAGTATTACCTTGGTTTTTGGGCCCAATTATATGTCACAATGTCCCCTGTGGGCAAAACATAGAAAGAAAAAAAGATTCACATCAGCTAGCTGCTGGGCCTAACAATCTCTTTCAATACTCCCTTGTAAGCAGGAACCCAGGCAGGAAAAGAGAGTCACATCACCTATGTGATGGGCACAGAGATATGTCACAATACTTTTGTAGGCAGGACCTAGGCAAGAGAGTTACATCACCTGGGTGTTAGATCCAGCAATATGTCACAATGGCCCATGTGGGCAAGGCACAGGCAAAAGAGTCACATAAACAGAGTGTTACATGCAGCCTTGTCACAGTGCTCCTTGTGGGCAGCGCCAAGTTAGGAGAATGGATTCACAGCATCTAAATTCTGGGTTCAGCGATGTGTCACAATCCAATATGTGGACTGAGCCCAGATAGGAGAGCGGAATCACTCAGGTGCTGGACAGAGGTGTATGTCACAATCACAGCTGCAGGAAGGTCTATGAATGAGATTAATCATCCTGCACAAGTCCAGGTTCCAGGTATGAGAATCAACATCTCCTTTATTTTGGATCTACGTTCAGGAGTCACAATTTTAACCATGGACTGGATCTGTGCCTGAGAGCCTCAATTCATCCTGTAGACCATTGTCTCCTTAGTGGAGTGTCTCAGCTCTAAGGTGTGCTGAATCTTGGTCTGAGAGTCGGCATCTCATCTGTGAACTGGATTCAAGGATGAGAATCAATTTTCCAACGTTTGAAACTGTTTTTAGTTTGGAAATTTAGAATCTCCACAGTGGGCTGTGTTCATGCGGAAGGATGACAATCATTACTGTCAGCTGGCTGTGCATGAGTTTTACAATCTCACCTGTGTGCTGAGGTCCGTTAGGACATTCTCTGTACTACTTGAGGGCTTTAAACTGTATGCATGAGTCACAATCTGGCCTGAGACCTTCTTGCTGGTATGGACTCATGATTGCACCTGTGTCCTTAAGCCCAGGTATGAGAGTCAACATGTCTCCAATTGGTTGAGTCCAGATAGAAGATTCCTTACTTCCTATGAGCTTGGTTAAGAAATGTTTCACCATTTCAACTCTGGCTGGATGTTCACATATGACAGTCATAATTTAAACTGTGGATGGTATCCACTTGTGAAATTAAAGACTTTACTAGTGGAACCCTCTCCATGTGGGAGAGTAACAATCCTAATGGTTGCTGTGGGGTGCATATGAGAGACACAATCTTACTTGTTTGCTAGGCTCTGTCATGACACTCTGTACCCACCAAAGGCTTTACAAAATATGCAAGAGAGTGCTAATTTTTTATGATTTTTATAAAGAGGAGACCCAGGAACTCACCTGTTTGCTTAAGCCTTTCTAAGAGACATGGGGTCTCTGCTATTGGCTGGTTAAATATATGAGAGTCTTTATAGCACCTGTGAGCTGGGCCAAGATAAATGTGACAATATCACAGTGGATAGAAACTGATTGGTAAGGTCACATCACCTCTTTTTTCAGCCAAGAATATCTCACAATATTTCCTGAGGCCAGAGACCAGGCAGGAGAGTCACATCATCTTGGTGCTGAGCCCAGCAATATATCACAATGCTTTCTTTGGGCCAGGCCCATGCAGTGGAGACACATCACCTAGTTGTTAGGCTGAGTGATTTGTCACAATCTCCTCTATGGGCAGGGTGCAGGAAGAAGAGGAGAGTCACATTTCCTAGGTGATGGATAAAGAGACATGTCACAAGGACCCAAGTGAGCAGGGACAAGCAAGTACTCTCCAGTTCCCTAGGTACTGGGTCCAGCAGCATGTTACAATGTCCAAAATACATGGGGTCCAGACAAAAAAATAAAAAGTCACATTACCTCTGTGCTGGCCCAGCGATACACAATTCCTTCTTGGGCAGAGCCTAAGCAGTAGAGGAGAGTCACATCACCTAGTTTCTGGGTCGAGAAATATGTTGCAGAAACTTTCCCAGGAAAAAAAGTGATATTACCTAGGTGAAGAGCCCAGAGGCATGTCACAATGTCCTCTGTGAGTAGCACTGAGTGAGAAGTGTCACATGACAGCATGGGCTGTTGTCAGCTATATGTCACGATCACTCCAAATAACAGGACCAAGGCATGAGAGGAGATTCACATCACATAAGTTCTCGGCCAAGCAAATATGTCACAATCTGTTGTACAGTCAAAAGAAGAAAAAGAGGACTTATGTAATCTAGGTGATGAGCTTAGGGATATGTCATCATGACCCCTGTGGGCAGGGACCAGACAGAAGAATCACCTCACCTGTGTGCTGGGTTTAGCAATAAGGCATCTCTCTTCTGTGGGCATGACCCTGTCATAAGAAGACAGTCACATCACCTAGATGTTGGGCCCAGAGATATGCCACAATGTTTTCTATGGGAAAGGCCCAAGTTGGAGTGGAGAGTCACATCAAATAGTTAATGAAGTCAAAAATATGTAACAATGTATGGACCCTCTGTGAATAGGGACCAGGCAGGAGACTCACATCACCTTGGTGCTAGGCCCAGCAATATGTCACAATGTCTTCTGAAAGTAGGACAAAGACAACATGTTCATGTCATCTTGGTGTTGGGCAAAGTAAAATGTCAGCATATCCCCTGCGGGCAGGCCCTAGGAAGATGAGAAGAGTCACATCAGCCACGTGCTGAACCAGCAGTAGGTAACAATCACCCACTTTGAGCATAGATGAGATGGAAGAAGAGAGTTGAATCATCTAGGTGATGGGTGCAGAGATACATCACAATGCTCCATGTGAGCAAAGCTGAGACTGAAGGGTTACATCACATGGATGCCAAACTCAGCAGTATGTCACACTGGCCCATGGGGGCAGAGAACAAATGGAATTACATAAGGTGGATTTAAGGCCCAGGGATATGTCACAGTGTCTCCTGTCGTCAGTGTCAAGAAAAAAGAGACCCACATCACTTGGATGCAAGACCCAGTGATAATGTCACAATGCCCCCTGTGGGCAGCACCAAGGCAGGAGTATGGAGTCATATCCCCTATGTGCTGGGTTCAGTGATATGTCACAATTACATCTTGGGACTGGGCCCAGGCAGGAGACTCAAATCACTAAAGTACTGAACAGAGGCATGTGTCACAATCACACCTGCAGGATGGTTCAGAGATTAGATTAATAATCTCACACATGTCTTGGTTTCAAATTTGAGAGTCAACACATTCTGTATGTTGGGTCTGAGTCACAATCTCAACGGTGCACTTGATTTGCTTGTGAGAGCCTCAGTTTCTCCTGCAGACTGAATTCTTGCTGGAGTTACAGACTCACAGGTGTGCTGAATATTTGTCTGAGTATCACCAACCTATCTTTGAACTGAATCCACATATAACAGTCAATTTTTCAACTTTTGACTGTTTTCAAGAGGGAGACTCAGGACCTCAACAGTGGGCTGTGCTCATGTTGAAAGATGACAACTTTTACTGTTGTCTGGGTGTGCATATGAGTGTCAAAATCTCACCTGTGTGCTTTGTTCTTTTAAGACTCTCTCAGTACTGGCCGGGCACGGTGGCTTACGCCTGTAATCCCAGCACTTTGGGAGGCCGAGGCGGGCGGATCATGACGTCAGGAGATCAAGACCACGGTGAAACCCCGACTCTACTAAAAAATACAAAAAAATTAGCTGGGCACCGTAGCGGGTGCCTGTAGTCCCAGCTACTCTGGAGGCTGAGGCAGGAGAATGGCGTGAACCCGGGAAGCGGAGCTTGCAGTGAGCCGAGATCGCGCCACTGCACTCCAGCCTGGGCGACAGAGTGAGACTCCGTCTCAAAAAAAAAAAAAGAAAGACTCTCTCAGTACCACCTGAGAGCTTTCTGCAGTATTAATGAGAGTTGCAAACTGCTCTATGACCTTCATGATGATATGGACCCATGATTGTACCTGTGGAACTAAGCTCAGGTATGAGTCAACATCTCTATAATTGGCTGGTTCCAGAGAGAAGAGTTCTCACCTATGTATGATATGGTGTTGTAAATTCCTCTACTTCTGGGTGAATTATGGTGACTGTCTTTCTATCTTTGCAATCTCTTAAGTGGCTTGAACGTGATGCATGTCACATTCTGGTTTAATTGTGTAATAAAAAAGGTGTTTTTCTCTTCTATTATTTTGGAGTTTCTCTGGGGCTGGAGAAAATTTTTCTATTAATTATATTTTGCAAACACTGTCTAGAATTGCCAGACATGATATAAACATATAAGATGTCAACCAAGCTTTATTCTAGAGGGTCCTCTTCCTTTAAGGCAACTCCTGATTGTGCTGCAGAGTTCATGCTGCTCCCTAACTCTGCAGGCAGAATTGTGTATCTGCCTATTTGGTGTCTATAGTCCTCTACAGTAACATCTAGAAAGGCTAGATCAGGTTTCTACAAACTTCATAGGGCAGAGTAACATATGTGCATTGAGTAGATATGTACATATGAGAATCTCTACTTTCCCTTTCTTTCTCTTGCTAAAAATGCCCATAAATGTGCAGGAAACACTTATTGCTACTCCACCTACCCAGAACCAAAATCTGCAGCTCAAAATTTCAAATATGGGTCCTGTGATTTGGGAAAGAAAAGGAAAACTTTTATCTGAAAAATGCAAATCCTTTTGGTTATAAGGTTCAAAGAGACATTACAAAGATACCCCAATTATATCTTTCTTGCTTTTTTGAGCTGTGTATTTATCTCTTGAAACTGATTCCTATTGCCAAGTAGCTATAAATTAAACTTATAATGTTACACTGGACACTGTAACTTACATCCTATAGCTTAACAATGTATATCAACCAATAATGAATGTTATTTTTCTTATTTTTTTTGAGATGGAGTCTCGCTCTGTCACCAGGCTGGAGTGCAGTGGTGCAATCTTGACTTGCTGCAACCTCTGCCTCCTGGGTTCAAATGATTCCCCTGCCTCAGCCACCCGAGTAGCTGGAACTACAGGCACGCATCACCACACCTGGCTAATTTTTTTGTATTGTAGTAGAGACGGGGTTTCACCATGTAAGCCAGGATGGTCTTGATCTCCTGACCTTCTGATCCACCTGCCTTGGCCTATCAAAGTGCTGGGATTACAGGTGTGAGTCACCATGCCCGGCCAAATGTTATTTTTTTAGAACAAGTAACAATTCATGACAAATAATTCTGTATCAGCCCCCTCTCTGTCTCTCTCTTTTTGCCTTTACAAATCCACTTGTAACTGCTGCTATATTCCAGGCAACCTGAATCTTTGCTCTCACATTACAGTCATCAAGCTTGGCCCAAATAAACTGTCTACTTATATTCTTGTTGCCTCAGCTTTTTTCTTTTAGGTAGACACATCATTTAGAATGTGCTAGAACTGCCTGTGTGAGGGAATCTTTTTTTGGATTGTACTCCATTTGCTATAACACTCATGAATGAGGAGCCAGGTTGACCCCACCTGAAGTTTGAACATAAAAGCCTGGCCTCTGCCTGGCAGTTATAAGACTGGGCCATACTTTGGATTACAAATGTTCAGAAAACCAACAGGAGACATTTTATGCATTGTGAGATGTCAGCATAGACATCTTAAAGCCTCCCCTTTGAGAATGTGGCTCTTTGAGATTTTCATATCTTGTTTAATGACCTGCTACAGTTATGGGAGAGACTCCAGGTGTAAATAGAATCTAATGGCAGGAGCTGTAAGTGTAAACAAACATTTTTGGAGTGAGTAACAAAGTATCCAGAGCCATGACCACAACTATCCCTACCTGTAAAAAAAGGTAATACTTGAGTAGAGTATTCTTATCCTTCCTTTTACCCAGGAGCTAGCTAGTCAGGACAGGTGATGCAGGTTCTGGAGCTTCACCAGGGAAGTTTCATTTTCTATTTAGAATGAGCCTGAGTCTCTCCTGCCTGGCTTATCACTGGGCCATCAGCTCCAAGTCACTGGGAACCCTCTCACTGAAGTCTCATTGAGGCTTTTAGAAACTTATCTTCTTAATCAGCCAAAATATTAACCAAAATAAGGCATAGAAAATATTTAACAGTCATAATTTACATTTTAAGAATAATCTACTTCTAGGAATAAAGGAAAAATGATATAAAAACAAATGAAAGTAAAGGATGTGGATTACTCACAATAGCTAATGTATGAAGTCAACCTAGGTATCCGTCAACAAGGGAATGGATAAAGAAAATGTGGTATATTTACACAGTGGAATGCTATTTAGCCTTAAAGAGAAGAAAGTCTTGCTATTTGCAACAACATTAATAAACCCAGAGGACATTATGCTAAGTGAAATAAGTCAGCAGAGAAAAAAATAATACCAAACAATCTCATTTTCATGTAGAGTTTAAAAATATTCAAGCTCACAGGAGCAGAGAACAGAATAATGCCTGGGCCTGGAGGTGGAGATGTTGGTCAAAAGCAATGGGTCTTCCCTAAACCACTTACCTTAACAAATGAATTATTCTCCTATCAGTTTCAATTCATCAAGGAAGTGAATTATATCCTTAAGAATCAAAACAGGCCAGGCGTGATGGCTCACGGCTGTAATCCCAGCACTTTGGCAGACTGAGGCAGGTGGATCACCTGAGGCCAGGAATTTGAGACCAGCCTGCCCAACATGGCAAAACCCTGTCTCTACTAAAAATACAAAAAAGTAGCTGTGCATGGTGGCAGGCGCCTGTAATTCCAGCCACTTGGGAGGCTGACGCAGGAGAATCGCTTGAACCTGGGAGGTGGATGTTGCAGTGAGCCAAGATCGCACCACTACACCACTACAGCCTGGGCGACAAGATCGAAACTCCGTCTCAAAAAAAAAAAACAAAAAAGAAAGAAAACTGAAGAAATAATATATTTATTAAAGTAATGCAGGATGTATGCTGAAATTTCAGAGGCTTAGCAAAATAATATATTTTCTGCTGACATCACTATCCTCTGGTTTCTTTTGATGTTAAGACGACTTCTTCATGATCTTTCAGAGATTATTTTTTCTTTCTTTTTTTTTTTGAGATGGAGTTTTGCTCTTATTGCCCAGGCTGGAGTGCGATGGGGCCATCTCAACTTACTGCAACCTTTGCCTCCCAGGTTCAAGCCATTCTCCTGCCTCAGACTCCTGAGTACATCCCACCACGCCTGGCTAATATTTGTATTTTTAGTAGAGACGGGGTTTCTCTATGTTGGTCAGGCTGGTCTTGAACTCCTGACCTCAGGTAATCCACCCACCTCGGCCTCCTAATGCTGGGATTACAGGCGTTAGCCACCGCACCCGGCACACTTTCATTTTCTATCTGCACCCTTCTCTTTCTTCAGCCAATGGATGAAAAAGGAGATGCTGAGAAGACACATTTGCTTTTCATCCACACATCACTTCCACTCACTATTAGTCAATGTGGGTAGAGTTGAGAATGTCAGTTTCCTGGCAGAATAGCCACTTCTCAGCAGTAAAAAACACACCAAAAGTATAAATCTTTGATAAAAAGCTAACATACTTTAAGCAAAATAAGCATATGCATCAATAATAAAATGCTCATGGATATTCATTTGGTTGATTTCTTTTGAGCTCAGGTAATATTGATCTAAAGCTAGCAAATATACAGCAGACAAATGAATATCACTGGAAATCAGAATACTGTCAATTAAGTTTTCTGTCAATAGAAGTAAAAATATGACCTCACACTGTCTCACCTATAGTTGTACATCAAATGCTACTCTTTATTAAAAATTGTATTTCATATTAATATTCAATTTATATGACCCTCCACTATTTCAATGCTTTCTCCACTTTTATCAGTAGAAAACAGGCCAGCTGGTTCTAGGAAAGCACACAGTGCTATTGCTACTTTAACAGTGATGATAAAGAGCAAAGAGCACTTGTTTGGGTGGTACTCACATGCCAAACTCTGTTTTGGGCCCAAAGTACTGGTTTTCTATTTTTCTTTTAATGTACTAATGAAATAGAATTCTTAGCTTCAGTTACGTATTGCTAAAACTCCTGTTTTTTTTAGAAGTTATTGATTTATTCTATTCTGATGTCGATAAACCATATAACTCCCAAATTCAGTCCTGGGGAGCTGTTTGAATTTGAGTGTTAGTAAAAAATGTGATTACTCTTACTTCTGATGTCACATTATTAAATATGTCTGTAATATTTGGTGTATTCCCCTTCCTTTCCACCACCCCTAGAAGTTTCAGGAGGATAAATGTGTATTTTACATTGATTTACGATCAAATGGCTTTGCCCTGAGTAGTATTAGATGGTTGGGTCATTTACATGAATTATATGGTATTCGGCAGACCTTTCATCTACTTTTTAATGAAAATCAATAACAGCTGAACAAGGACAGAGATGGCATTTAATGTT
>JAKGGE010002109.1:0-16987 GCA_023748175.1 Hoolock leuconedys
TGCTAAAACTCCTGTTTTTTTTAGAAGTTATTGATTTATTCTATTCTGATGTCGATAAACCATATAACTCCCAAATTCAGTCCTGGGGAGCTGTTTGAATTTGAGTGTTAGTAAAAAATGTGATTACTCTTACTTCTGATGTCACATTATTAAATATGTCTGTAATATTTGGTGTATTCCCCTTCCTTTCCACCACCCCTAGAAGTTTCAGGAGGATAAATGTGTATTTTACATTGATTTACGATCAAATGGCTTTGCCCTGAGTAGTATTAGATGGTTGGGTCATTTACATGAATTATATGGTATTCGGCAGACCTTTCATCTACTTTTTAATGAAAATCAATAACAGCTGAACAAGGACAGAGATGGCATTTAATGTTTACCAAAGAGCATTTAGACATCTGAGATGCCTCAGAAGTGGTTTCAAAAATCCCATTTTGAGAATAGGGACAAAAATGTTCTTTATGCTCTATTTTGTACCCTAATACACCTTTTTGGGAGCTAAATATTGACAGCATGGACTGCGTAGAGGGAAACAACACACACTGGGGTGCTTTCAGAGGGAGGAAGGAAGGGAAGATCAGGGAAAAAAGTAACTAATAAATTCTAGACTCAATACTCATTGATGAAATAATCTATACAACAAACCCCATGACACAAGTTTACCTATATAACAAACCTGCACTTGTACCTCTGAACTATTAAATTAACATTAAACATATTTATATATATCTAATTGTAGAGGTTGTGGTGTATGCTCGCAAACTTCAAACCAACTATTATTTTATTTGCTATTAGAAAATAAGACTATTACCATCTTTTTTACAGGACCATATTCTATACACAGAGAAACACATAATTAAAATATAATATTGGCATCTATAATTTTTAGAAATCTATTCATTGAGATGCAAAAAATACTAGTGTATCAAATTCGTATTTATTTTACATCCCGCATTTAATATTTAAATGTGACAGTTGTAACATCATTTCTACAAGATTACTTATGTAAGATAAAATTCTTATAAAATTTCTATGCTATATATTAAACAAATACAGGTTATAATTGAGGTAAAAGTTTTGATTTACTTTCATATGAAATAAAGACCTGAACAGAAGTAATGCCCTTTATTATCTATATTCTTGTTTTTACTATCTATATTCCAAATTAATTAAAAGAAATATTTTCAAAATAAATAGTTTAATACTATTTCTTTTGTTTCTTCATCAGCACTAAAATATGAGACCTTAAGTGATTAGCAATAGAGGCAACAGTTTATTACTGGGTAACAACAATTGTATACACAGGAACCTAGAATGATGCTTACAAAGTAAACTCAAGTTCAGAAGGCATTTTCAAATAATGACCTTTTATTGAATGAGGTTAAAACTGAAAAAATGCTACTGAGGCACAAAACTCCTCTAGAAACCCTTCATTTCAGTCTATTGCAATCGAGAGACCTAGTGTAATACTTCACCTCATACAATATTTACGAATCCCCTATGTAAACAGGTCAGCTTGTTAAACTAACTTACCTCTACCAAAGCATTGTTACATTACAAGTCAGTGAAAGAGACAAAAAGAAATAAACTAGTCACCACTTTAATGAATTACTGAATCAACTTTAAAACCCTAGGATATCCCAAAGTAATCATGTCTCCCTTTTTTATAAAAAAATACTTTATCAATGTCATCTAATGTTTTACTATCATTATATCCACTATGTTTATGTGATGTATGTTGAATTACCTAAGTTGCCAATTATTTTGAATTTCTAAAATACTAGAATTTACCATACAATTGGTTTTGCTTCCATATATGAAGGTAGTCACATTCTTAAATATTTATACTCACTAGATTTTTTTTGTCTATAAATTCATCTGTAATTTTTAAAGGTCAATGACTAAGAGATCTTTCCAGGATTTTGCAAACATATATAAGGTTAGAAAATTTTTTAATTCTATATGAAAATATTGAATGCGTTACCTTTTACACTAGCACCCTCCAGTGCCTATTACCAAAAAATCCCAGCCAGTAATTCTAGGTAGTGAGAATATTTGTATTAGCTTAATCCCATAGAGTAAACTGAATTGGTATTTCATTCTGAACCATTAAATTGGTAAATATCAACTTACTTTCACTCGTATTTTGTAGCCATAATCCTCTGATTAAGTGATTTGGATAAGATTATAAATAAAGGCCTTTTAAATATTTTGATAATTCAACAACATTCTAGAACCCTGTAATGAAGTCATTTCTGTAATCTGCTTTTGGTTTTAGAAAAATTACCAAGTTGTCCTAAGATGTATCTTTCCATCAACATGCATATAACCTGTATATTATTTACTATGTATTGATCATGTCATAAACTATCATATGCCGAATAACTCAACATCTATTTATCTTGTGTCATTTTTCAGCCCTTCCAATCTTTGATTACTGCATAATCTTTTGACATTGAGTTGAAATTAGTTTCTGTATTCCTCTCTTGACATTAGGCATCCTTAAATAAATTCATGATATGCTTATTAGGCAAATTCAAAACAATGTTATCTTCTTCAGGCTATTTTTTTTGAAGTTCCATACCTGGGCCATTGTGCTTGTATAGACGCCATAATTTTTAGAACTTTGAAAGACAATACATAAAAAGAACTTGGTGTAGCTCAAAATTTCACCCAAAGGTTTCAAAGACTATTGCATGAAGGAATAATTTGACTCAGTAAAAAAGATTTTAAAAATGCAAAATTTTAACTTTGTGGAATTGGAATTTTTTAAAGTTTCATAATTGTTTGAATCTGTAAATTAAATTTAATAATATTTTAAATTTAATATTTAAAATAACCCAGGAACCCAAAACTTGAAGAGAATTAATAAGAATTAGCATTCTTACTCATAAAACTTTTCCATGAATCAACACACTGTGTACATAATTGAAATGTATGTGTATACCCAGTTATCAAATGATAGATTTTTCCATTTCATGTTGTTCCAATGTTGAGTTCGTCTGGGAACTCAAATATAAACACTTATTGTCAAGCACACAGGTGTAACAATAAACAACCAGAAAAACTTATTATTGCATTCACAGAAATACAATAGATGGTGCCCGCAGTTACTTTTCCTGCACTGTGGTTGCCAGTGGCTCACGCCTGTAATCCCAGCACTTTGGGAGGCCAAGGCGATCACGAGGTCGGGAGATCGAGACCATCCTGGCTAACATGGTGAAACCCATCTCTTACCAAAAAATGGGGCCAGGGCGAGTGGCGGGAAGTTTCATAGTCCCAGCTACTGGGAGGCTGAGGTGAGAATGGCGCGGAACCCGAAGGTGGAGCTTGCAGTGAGCTACTGCTCACTGCACTCCCAGCTCAGCAACAGAGCCAGACCTCATCTCAAAAAAAAAAAAAAAAAAAAAAGAATTGTAATTGTATGTCATTAAATGCTATGCTAAATATAGTATTTGAGAGCAAGAAAGCACCAATGGAGAAAATATAAGAGTACATCAGAGTAAAAACAAACTACAATACAACACTGCATAATGTATGGAATTTCATCTGGACTCTAATGCATTCTTATCTTCATTAAATTTGCCCCCCCAAGTAAAGACCTGTTTTGACCTAGAAGAGACCAACTAGCATCAAACTACTGGGGAGATAAGAAACACGAGTCAGATAAACCCTGTGCCAGCTTTTTCACCTCTAAGGTGAGGTGTTCATAAAATCGCGGTCATGACACATACCACCAAGTGAATGGAGTCCATGCTGTTCTTGAATGGAACTGATATACAGAATCTTTTTTTCTGGGAAATCAAGAGAAGTTGAAAACCAAAGTTCAGTTTGTGTTGACCATTGTAGAGTACATCTTGTCTAGTTTTGTTATAATGGGGTCTGTAGTTCTTAGCCATCAAGAACTATCAGTCAGAAAAGAAGCAGGCAGGTATTTTGACTTCTTTTGAGCTTCTGTAAATGTATATCATATAATTGTTTGCCTCTGGAGGATTATCCAGGAAGAAATTACATTTGAGATAAAACAAAGTGCTTCTCTGTTTTCTGAAGATCTCCACAGAAAGTTCACAGATAATGAAATTATTATTTTGACTACATTGTGAGAGGAAATTTTCTTTTCCTGGAACATGTTTTGATGGAATGTCAAAGAGAAAAATATGATAACCTGACATCGCCAACAGTGACAAAGGTATTTTATAGCTTAAAATTACAAAGAAAACAGTATAAATAGCATGATACACTGTTTTTTTTCGTCCGTGTGAAATTTGATTCTTTAGCCCCAGAATTGCAGCATGTTGGTCAAAATGAGATAGATTGATTGTGTTCTTGCTACCTCCAAGAAAAAGAAAACCCGAGAGCTTGCCTGGCCATATTCCTCCTGATTTCTATACCGCCATCTTCTACACTTATAGATGGCTATGATATAGTTTGTTTCTTAGATATATAGAATAAATTTATGTTCCTGGGTAGCAGTCAGGGTACATTTTTTTAGGATTTTATCAGCTCCAGTTACAACATGTATATAAGTAGAGAAATATGAGCTAAGAAACTATAAAATCTCTTATAAACACTCTAATGTCATTTCTTTAAAAAGATTTTCTGGGAAATCTTACTTTTGTCCACTTTCCCAAAAAATCACTACCTTTTGCTATTTCCCCTAATCTTCTATATATGAATCATAATTACAATGCTTAATTGTCTTACATAATTTTCTCTTTCTGCCTGTCTTAATACTTGAAAATTCCTTTGTAGGACAGACAACATATCTTCTTTCTCTCGATACGTAGTTCGAAGTGCTTGGTGATGTTCTGTGGACACTTCAGGCGCTGGCTTGACAAATATAAAGGTAACCAATTGTGTAATAGACTATTATCTAATTACCTAAATAATTATCTAAATGCACGAAATGTATTTCCTGGATAACATGACCATAACTCTAAGTATCTAAATAAACATAACATTATCATATAGAGATATTTTAGGTAATGCATTGCTGCACAGACATATATTATTAGTGATATCCAGTTGCGAGCATCTTATATAAGAGTATCTTGTTCTCACATCTGGTGAAAGCAATTTATTTTAAAAAACGGTACTTTATGATGTTAGTAATCTTCCATTGTGTAGGAATGGTTGTAATTTTATATTAAAATATACTCAATACTATAACATGAAAATATTACAGAAAGTCAAAGGTAGTTGTATTTGTCTATTCTCACAATGCTATAAAGAACTACCCAATACTGGGTAATTTATAGAGAAAAAAGTTTAATTGGCTCACAGTTCCACAGTTCAGCAGGAAGCCTGGGAGGCCCTAGAAACTTAATACAATAATGGTGGCAGAAGTAAAAGGAAGGAGGTACATCTTTGAACAACAGAGCAGGAGGAACACCGTGAAGGGGGGAAGTGCTACATACTTTAAACAACCAGATCCGTGAGAACTCTACTGCGAGGCAGCACTAGGGGAATAGTGCTAAACCATTGTGAAACCACCCCATAATCCAATCACTCCCCACCAGGGCCCTAGTCAACACTGGGGATTATAATTCCAAGATTTGAGTGGAAATACAGAGCAAAATCATAAGGGATAGCTTCTAATTATTTACCATTATTCACAAGTATTTTAAGCCAATTGCTTGACTGTATACATTATTCTTGTTAGTTCTTATTATATCTTATTTCATATCTTATTACTACACAAAATGTGGTTTGAAGGTTCGTTGTATTAGGTGATGTGTAGAAATCCAGAAAGAGCATCACTCTAATTCTTGCTTCAACACAAAAAGCTGGAAATACACAATGATAGTTTTTTCTTGAACCCATTGAGACTGGAGTTCACAGAGTGTAATGGGTTGAGAAAATTTGAGACCATGAAAAGGAGCATTCATGTAGGACAGACATAGCTTTTGGGAACTGGAAGACAAATTGTGGTAGGTAGAATAAGGGTTCCTAGATGTATACATGCCTCTAATCCCAGAACCCGTGAATATGTTATATTACATGAAAAAGTGGAATTCAGGCAGAAGAGTTGATGTGACGTGAGGACCTGCCCTTTGCTAACTGTGAAGGTGAAGAACAGGAGCCATGAGTGAAAGAATGTGAGTCTTCTAGACCCCATAAAGAAAAAAAGTCCTACCTAGAGTCTACAGAATGGAAGAGCCCTGATAGTACCTTATGTTGACCCAGAAAGATTCATGCCAGGTTTGACATAGTGGAAATGTAAGATACTAGACGAAGTTGCTTAACTCTCTAAGTGTTTGGTAATTCGCTAGGAACCCATGAAAAACTAATAAACAGGACAAATAAATCCGCCAACATGGAATCTTCTTCGAGTGCGAGGCCCGTAGACAGCAACAGTATCCATGCATTAGTTCACCAGGGTAGATGCTGTTGAAATTGCACATGTTGATAATAAACATTCAGCTATATGTTGGTAAGCTGAATGTGTATAGTGTGCAGAATTTCAAACCCCTAAAGGCCAGGGCATGGGGAAATTTTAACTAACAGGAGTTTTCCTCCACAAACTTTACAGGGCAGCTATAGGAAAGATCAGGAAGAATACTGGGGAAACCTATAACTTGGTACTGAAGCTCAGAGAGGAAAAAAGCAGCTACTGCTGATATTCTGCCAAGACTCCCCTCCCCTTGCCATTTCTCTTATTTGTGGAATTAAAGTCTTAATCTGCAGAGCAAGGACAACAAAAATCTATACCTTAGAACACTGAAGGAAACTTCTTGGAACTATTTACTTTTTCCAAATAACATGTTTTTTAACTATAAGAGTCATACACATAAATTAAGGATGAGAAACATATATGTCATGGACCCTAAAAGAACAAAGACAGAAAAGGTATATAAATTTCAGGCAAGAGTAAGATTTTTAAAATAAGGGGGGAATATCAAGAAAAACATTATATCACGATAAGGGATAAACTCTTTGTATACAGATATAACAATCATAGATATTATGCACACCTAATAACAGAGTTACAAAATAAGCGAGGCAAGAAACTTATTAGCTCTAAAAAGGAGAAATAAACACGTGCAGTTATAGTTGTGCGTTCCAACAATCATCTCTCAGTAATTGAAAGAACAAGTGGAAAAAATTAGTAAGGAATATAAGTGACCTGATAAACACTATTGACCAACTTGACCTAATTGAGAAGTTATAGAAAACTCAACTCAAAAACATAAGAATACCGTGTCACAGGACACATGGACGACCTACTAAAATATGCCATTAAAAATGTAACAAATTTAAAAGAACGAAATAAACTCTAATAAATAAAAAGGGAAGACTGAGGGATATTTTAGAAATATATTTTACTTAGCAAAAATGAAAATAAAAACTGTGCAAAATTGTCAAATAAGCAGCTGACAAACTTAAAGGAAAATTTATAGCATCAAGCACTTATATTAGAAAAACAGGAAATAAAATTAGTTATAAGTTTTTCTGATACAAGCGATAGCTAATCTAACAGAAAACAAAACAAAACAACAATTAGAAAATGACAGATATTGCCAATGTTGGAATGAATCTGAATATTGTTTGTATACCTAAATACATTAAAGAAAAATAAAAATACCAGGTAACCAACTCTACATTTGTAAATTTAAAACTTAGATAAAATGCTCCAATTTCTACTTGAAAGACATTACTTAAAAACTATCTCAAGCCTAGGCATGGTAGCTCACTCCTGTAATCCCACTTTTGGGATGCCAAGGTAAACGAATCCTCATACTTGAGGTTAGAGTTGAGACCAACTAGCCAACATAGCAAAACCTGTCTCTACTAAATACAAAAATTAGCTGTGTGTGGTGGCATGCACCTGTAACCCTGGCTACTTGAGGGAGGCTGAGGCAGGAGAGCTACTTGAACCTAGGAGGCAGGGTTTACCCGTGAGCTGAGATCACTGAGATCACTGCTGCATACTCAGCCTGGGGTACAGAGTCTCAAAAAACAAAATAAAACAAAAAACCAAAACCCTGGTTAAAAAAAAAACTTAACTCAAGAAGTAACAAATAGCAAAATAACTAGTGCTGTAAAATAAATTGAATTTTAGCAGCAACTGAAACTCACACAAAAGAAAACTCCAGGTACTATGGTTTCCCAACCAGTGAATTCTATGAAGCATCTAGAGAAGAAATGTGTAATTTGATATAATCACTTTAAAATAAAGAAAAGAAACATTTACCAGCTGATTTTTATGGGTTCAAACATTACCCTGAATACTAAACTAACAAAAAAATCACAGGAAAAATTTAAAAACCTGTAGAGTAAATTTTAAAACTACATTAAAGGCTGTATGGCATGTTGGGCTATGAGTCACACAAACTCTGTCAAACTGTAATTTCTGACTTTGTAGCATAAAAGCAACCATAGACAAATTATAAATCAATATCCAATATAATATATAAAAGTCCTGTAACTAAAAGTTGAGCTTATGAGTTTATATGAGTATACAAGGCAATATACTAGTGTCAATCTTATTTTTATATAGTGATGAACAAATTGAAATTTAAGCAAAAAATCATTCAACAATAGAAACAATTAAAATGAAATACTTTTGTATGGTCTTATAAAATGTGCAGAATATATATGTGAAAGTATAAAAACTGATAGAAGTAATGGAAGAATCACTGTGCAACGGTATTTTGTGTAGATACTGTAAGGTTAAGACAATTGGTATACTCTAGTTGGTAGAATTTCTTTCTCCACCGGAGTTATTCATTCTGTTAATTTTAAAATAACACCTATGTGTTGGGGTTAAATACATGATAAAAGATTGTAGATGATTAGAACCAGATTTCTAATTCTCCAGGTCAAGTTATAAATAAGCAAGAATAAATGTCAGGTGCATCCTATAATGTTAATTTAGGAATATCAGTATAAACTCATGTTTGGCTATAGATAGATATAGAAAACACATAGCCATGTGTTTATAAACAGGTTAGAATGTTTACTGTACCTGTTTTAATACATGTCCATGTTCCCCTGGTCACCTGCTTTGACTTGGGACCTGGTCACCCTACTCCGTCCTGACTCATCCTGAGTCACCTGTTCTGTAACCCGTCCTTCCTGCCAAAATACTACTCACTCCTTTCCTCCAACTGCGTACCCTTGCTCTCTTTAAAACAGCCAGTGAATTAGCTTGACTGTGAGGTCCCAACTAGCCAACGGTGTGTGGCAGCAGTAGGGGCCACCTGCATCAGGAATAAGAACCCCTTCCTTTTCCCTTGTTCAGGTGTACTCTAGCCCATTGCTCCATCCGGGTTACACCCTTCTTTAAGAAGTAAAATTGCCTTACTGAGAGAATTAAGTGCTTTGTCTGAGCACTAGTTCTTCTTTTCGGCATCGAGGGAACAGTATTTGTTCTAACAAGCATGAAAAATAAAACAGTAACTTTTCATTGAAGTAAAAGCTTTGGCACACTACCTTAACCAAGTGATCAATTTTAAGCTTATAAGGAATAACTCATGCTGATATCATGTACTTGATATGATGTATTGATAAAAAGAACTTTTCTTCTGTGCTATTTCCCCTAAAATCAGTAAACTTACTCCAATCGTAATGGAAATATTAGACAAATGATTGAGGGGAATTCACACAACCTTTTTAGTAATCTTTAAAAGATGTTATGAAATACAACAAAGACTGAAAAAACTATTACAGTTTGGAGATGCAAAAGAAGTAGGAATAGTTTTAAAAATGCCTCTGGAACAACAGATAAAGAACTTATTGGTGGAAATGTTTGAAACCTGAATAAAGTCCTGTATTAATACTATCTATTGCTATATTAATTTCTTAGTTTTGAAGGAAGTACCATTGTTATGTAAGATATGTGCAGATTTAATTTAGTATGGGAAAAGAAACCAATATTGCTTTTTAAAAAATGTGTTTTCTTTAAAAATGCCATCAGATTATATGGTGTAAAGATTTGACAAGGTTAGTGAACTATATTCATGTGATCATCACCTCTTTAAATACTGAGAAAACGTACTAATAGATCATTGACACAAAAAGTGTTCTATTTTCACAGCTAAATGTTACACAAATTACAATATAACACATGTAGAGTATAATAATTTACAATCTGCTTGATGACCACTTTGAGTTTATATGGCACTATGTAAAAGTTAAAGACTAAAAATTCATATGGTTTTAAATTCATAAAATACAAGTTTTTTTTTAAACTGAGGTACTTTACTATTAGTGTTGAAACAATAACACAGTTTAAAACATTTTATATGAAGGACTTTTAAAATTACTATAAATAGGGTTAAAATACACATATATACTAATGCTTTCAATCATCATAGTATATAAATACCACTGGGAAAATGGATTTTATTAAATTTTTTACTGGTAAAAAATATATGTATAATCTAACTAATTTTCTCTAGCTTATAAGTCATTACCTGTGATTATATCATAGGAACTCAGATTTTTATTCTACCTGCAGTAGTAAGTTATATGTGAAAAGGAATGATATATTAACTTCTGGAATAGTTTCAGATATCCTGGATTGACTATTTATATAAGAGGTTTTAATAATTGATAAAAATAGAAATTTTAAAATATTTCTATAGTGTTATATTAACATTGGAGTATGCAGCCACACATTGGAGAACAACAAGGACACATTTCAATATTTACTTGATAGCAAAAGATAGACCAGAATCTCTCTACGAGGAACTGAATCTTTCCTATCAGAGAACTAAATCAGTATTATTGACTGAAACTCCATTACAATTGTGTGTACCTTATCATGGGGATAAATTGTATTCCCCAAATTTCATATTCTGAAGTTCTAATCCTCAACATTACACAATCTGGAGCTTATTTGAAAATAGGGTCAATGCAGTTGTACTTAGAAAATATATGGTCATATTAGACAGGGTGAGCCTCTAATCAATATGACAGGTGCCCTTATAGAAAAACAAATTAATACAATACATGAAGAACACTATATTGAAAAGAGGCACAGACTAGATAATTCTTCTGCAAACCAAGAGGGGCTCTGTGATTTTACCAATGACCACAGAAGGTCGAAAAAAGGCATGGAAAAAAATTTGTATTTTGTTTCTCACAGCATTAGAAAACTTAACCATGCTAATACTTTCTCACATCTGGAACTTCTAGATTCTAGAACTTCTAGGCGAATCAATTTCTGTGTATATTCCACCTATTCTGTGATGCTTTTTTTTTTTTAACAGCAGCCTTGAAAACAAATACAAACATTTTGGTCCTTATTTTTTGAGTCAAGACTGACCAAGACACAAGTACATTAGGAGACAACTTTCATCAAATGTTTGTTTTCTGAGTGTTACTTTAAACTCCAAGTATATTAAGGCCTTGAGCATTGGCCATTGTACTAAATTATAGGAAGGTTTTTTGTTTACACCACCACATCAATATTCTATATGATAGAATTTACTGCAGATTTGTATTTGTTATTCTAAATCCCCAAGGAAAGGCATTCCCAATGGAACTTGATAATCTTAAGATACAAAAATACACTGTTGAGAATATCCCTATTTCATTGATATAGGAGATACAAAGAAATTATTTAGGCAGATGGTGGTGGGGAGGTGCTGGGTAGGGACTTTTAATGAAAGCAACTACAAAAGTCATTTCTTTTCTATCAAAGCAACCTAAAACACTTGTCTAGCTGCAAAACTTGTAGATAAACAAGCTGGAAGCTTGCATGAAATGATGTCATGACGTACCAATGGGAAGGGATACCTTAAAACCAGGTATATTCAACATGGAGGTTTCCTCTTTCCTTTCTTTGTCTCCGCATATGCAGACAACATCAGAACAGATACAGACTGCAATTGCATAAAGATGGCCGGTGGGATGGCGGCCTCTTCATTCACTAAAATGCATCCAGCACACCTGGTCCAGCAATCCACTGCACCCTGTGTAAATCCAGGCACTGCCTCCTCAAACTGATCTGTAAATCCCCTTGCACTCTGCCATGGATGAAATTCCCACTTGAATGCCCCTCTCCTCTCTGCAGAGAGAAAGATATTTTCTCTTTCTTTCACCTATTAAACCTCACTCTTAAACTCATTTGTTGTCCACGTCTTCAGTTTTTCTTGGTGATTGGCAGATAGTGAACCTTGGGTGTTTCTGGACAAGCAACACTGCTTCATTGTGGGGTCTTGCTCAGAGTTAGGAAGGTAAATTCATCAGAATGAATTCAGTATGGGAGGAGACCTCAGCTCTAATCGCTTTCATTTTGAGGCTCTCAGCCTCATTTTAAAATCAAATCAAAACCGAATGCTGTGCTGCTGTCAGCATTGCAAAAATGATTAGCCTGGCTGCCAGCCTTACAAAACTCAAGGGAGAGTCTTGCTAGGAGAATCACGGAGAATCCCCAGTACACATGGTTACTGGGCATGGTAGTAATGCTTCAAGGCTGGTTTTCCTTTCTGAAGGGATGCAGCTGTTGCATGCTGGGAGATTCTGAAGTAACTCAGGTTTCTGGTCAATGCTGTATCCCCTGGTGTTATCCTGAGACTTCTGGACGGACCAAACAAAGTCAGAGGAAGTCAGGGAATCACAAGTGGAGAACTAGGGCTTCATGGGTATCGTGACTAAACACATTTGCTTAGTTCTTCCCGGTTCCTTAGCTGGTGGAGGTCACACCCAAAACCATCGTATTGGCACATTTAACAAGGTATCAGGACCTCAGGGGAACTAAAGGGAAAACAGTTTGAGGACATCTACAATTTCCCACCACCCCTGGGTTACCGACAAGGAAGGAGACTAAAAAGAGATGCTTTTTTTCACTTCTGTTTATAGATAGGTAATAGACCATCTTTGGCCTGCATTCACTCTGGGTGCATTCTGAGCATGGGAATACTTTTTGAGACTTTGAGAAGAGAAAGATTGGCTCATTTCCTTTTGCCTGGAAGGCATTCTTACTAGATCTTTGGAAGCGTACAAAATCTGACGCTTTTAGCAGTCATATAAGGCAGGCCTATAGAATGATTCCCCAAAAGTAGCGAAGTAACTTCCAGGGGGAACCAAATACAGGGATCCCCCCTTAGTTGGGGCCCCTCTAAGTTTCCCTTCTCATTATAGAATTTATGCAAATAAAGGGGGCCCACTTGGGTATATAGAGCTTTCTAAATTCAAGCATGAGTGTTTAACCTCACATGGAGGATGTTGTCTGCTCTAAAACCAGAGCCCACTCACCTAAGCTGAAAACAAGCAGCTCTGTAGGCAGGAGAAATGCAGAGACAAGCAACATGTCTTCTATAGTAGACTGAAAGGCAAAAAGGAATGGAGCAGGTGAAGAAGAATAAAATACCATTCCCTGATGGGAAGAAAACAGTTCCTTTTGACAACAGCAGTGGAACTCAATAGCTCCACAAATGAATGGAAAGGAAACACTTGTTTTAATGTGCATTAGGAGAGCCAGAAAAGTGGGACCAAACCTCTAAAGCATCCATAATAGACCAAAAGAAGCAGATGAGAATCCCACAGCTTTTTATGGAAAGGCTGAGTGGGGGCACTAATAAAAACACCTCCTCATCCCCTGATTCAGTTTGAGACAACTCATCTTAAAGGGAACCAAGTTTTTTTTTTACAGGCAGCCCTTGATATTAGAAAGAAACTGCAAAGCAGGCTATATGGGACCAGATAAGCACCCTTGGAGGAGAACCTCCTGAGGGGTGGCCACTTTGGTCTTTCATAATAGGGACCAGGAGGCCCAGGAAAGACAAAAACACAAAGAAAGGACAGAGGCTCTAGTAGCTGCTTTGGAGCTTGAAAAGTCCAAATTTAAAGGTGCATCCACTAAGTTGCTACTGGTATGGCAAGTCAGGGCACTAAAAGGAGTGCCAAGCAGCAAATAAAAAAACCATATCAACCCTGTCCTAGCCTGTGGGCCAGGGGACCACTGAAGTCCAACTTCTCCCAGAGATGGGGTTACCAGGTTCAGAACAAGCCTCAGATGGTCCAACAGGACCAACAGACTAACTGGGTCCAGGGCTCAAACCCCTGACTCCAGTGGCTCAAACTGCCATCACAGCACAGGACACTTGGGTGATTCTATAAATTGGAAGGAAGTACAAAGTAAATCCCCTTCTAGACACTAGGTATGAAAGTCTCTCCAATCTTTTCTCTAATCAGGCCGCTCTTCCTGGCCTTACGACTGTGAGGGTGTCTTTCAGGAAAAACTCTAATAATACTTTCTCAGCTCATAGCTGCAGTTGGAGACCTACTATTTACACATGCTTCTAGCTGATCACCACAGTGGCCCTACTGGTCCCAGAAACTGCCAAAATTAACCTTGAAATAGCGACAAGCCCCATATAATGTGGCAGGATTACTGTCCTCAAGGGGAGCCTTTGTCAACAGACAGCCAGCTCCTAACTTAAATATTGGGCTCTGTATTTTGGAACATCATCCAGTTCAAAACTTGTTCTCACTAAACCCATCCACTTTTCTCTCTGAGAAACGGGGAACCTGACCATGGTTGTGAACAAGCTGTAATGCAAGAACCTGGCACAGCCAGAGCTGGTCTCAGGAAACTCCCCTAGAAAATCCAGACTGGACCCTCTTCACAGATGAGGAGCTTTCTCGTAAATCAGAAAGAGTCCCATAAGGCAGTATACAGTAGTCACTCTAAATAACATCATTGAAGAGTGTGTCTCTCTCTCAGCCACAAAGTGATCAATTAGCTGAACTGGTAAGCTCTTATAAGAGCACTTGAATTAGAAATGGGGAAAGCGGTAGCTAACATTTACACTGACTCCCAAGTATGCTTTCTTAGTTCTCATGTCATGCTGCCATTTTGGAGAAAGACACCTTCTTACCATTAATGGATCCCCTATACAAAATACCGCCAGGAAATTAACAGGTTATTGTCAAGCCAGTTTCCCTCCATGAGCAGTACTGATGATGCACTGTAAGGAACATCAAGAAGGAAACAGATGAAATACCAAAGGAAACAAGTTATCTTATCCAGGCAGCCAGAGTCAGTAACAAAAGAAGCCTCAGACATCAAAACACTTGAAGCCCCTCTAATCTGGGAGGAGCTCCATAAGAGA
This sequence comes from Hoolock leuconedys, assembly GCA_023748175.1. Lineage (NCBI taxonomy): Eukaryota > Metazoa > Chordata > Mammalia > Primates > Hylobatidae > Hoolock > Hoolock leuconedys. Next base: position 15,069 of record JAKGGE010002109.1, read on the forward strand.
AATTAAGCCACAACACTCCCTTACACAGAAATAGAACAGAGCTGACTTCTTCCAGGTGCAATTTAAAGTCTCAGGATGGCTACAGTCAAGAATGGCAAATTCTACTTGCCAGTTTCAGCCAATAAGTCCTTAAACTCCTTCACCAAACTTTTACTTGGGAAAAGATGAAACTTATCAGTGTGCTCAGAGATTGTTTCGGGAGAGAACTTGTTAAGAACAGTCAAACAGGTTATTAATGCTTGTAAAGTCTGTCTTAATAATAATCCCCTCAAGAGATGGTTCCTTCTTCCTCAAACCCAAAGGATAGAAAGCTATAGGAGGACTGGAGATAGACTTCACTGAAAATGCCAAAGACAAAGGGCATCCGGCGCCTCTGGAATGGGTAGATACTCCTCAATAACTGGTTAGAAGCATTCTCGTACATACAGAAAAGGCTTTCCTTAGGTAATAAAAAGTGTTAATTAGTAAATTACTCCATTTTGGTCTACCCATACTCCAAAGTGACAACTCGCCTCTTTTGCTTTCAAGCCAGCAGTCACAAAAGGGTCTCAAAGGCACTAGGCACAGTATCATCTCCACTGTGATTGGAGACCCCAGCCCAGGAAAGGTAGAAAGAACAATGATATTATCAAAAGACACCTCAGAAAATTGTCCCAAGCACTCACCTTCCTTGTCTGCCCTTCTTCCATGCCCTTACTTCATGCTAGAAATACCCCTTTAGGTCTGAGCCCTTGAGATGCTGTAATGGATGGCTTTTCCACCAATGATTGTTTTAGACCAAGACACTTCAACCTGGTTAAGCATATGACCCTTTGGTCACTTTGAAAGGAATTTACTCAACTAGCAAAAGCCAAACCTGAAGAAATAGGATGGTATTTTATTTGTCCAGGATGATATTGGAAAAGCCTCCCTTCTCTCTCTCTCCCTAAACCCAAGCTGAGATGGGCCTTTATGCCATTTGCCTTAACTCCCCTCAGTAAAAGTTTAGGTATCAACCTGAATACATCACATTCAGTCAGCCTGGAAAGCTGAGAGAGCAACCCTGACAGCCCAGAGGAATGTCCTGAATATCAATGTGAAGAAGTAGAGATCTTGCTGAAAAATCATAAAAAAGATAAGTAAGTTACTGGTAATATTTATCCTACTCAGTCCCAATCTCTGCTCACCAGATACTTTCAGTTATTTCTACCTTCTTCTCGAAGATTTGCCACCAGATATTAAAGTTTTCTTTTGACGATACATGCGTGAGGTTTTAATTACTCATGGATTGCATTTGTAACCTTTAGACCCCCCAAAAGGGAATGTTATATCTTGGCAAGTAAAATTTTAGGTGGGAAATTTCTACTACACCACACTTGCAGGAATTGCTATACACACTCTACTATTTGCATTAGAGTGGGGATACATAATAACACCTTATAACTGGAATACCAGACAGAGAGTTTCCATTACTGTAGTATTTTGCTTAATTATTATCCTTTAGCCAGTTCATGACATATATAGTTATGATATGTTGCAGTAAAATATTGTATGCTATCACAGTGGGGGACACGGAGTTCGATTGTTCATGTAATTAGTTCCTCTGCTTTTCCCTTGGCCTGATATGATAGAGATAAGCTCATTGACAAAAGATCCATGCACAGATCTGCTGTTGTCGCAACATTTTCTTTTCTTTCAAAGGAAGATGCCATGACAATATTAAATCTGCAAATGTCAATCAACATCTCCTTTGACACCACATTCTATTCTAGATGAAGAACATTTAAGTGAGTAAAGCCTTGAGTCATGCATCAATTATTTCGCCTGCTGGAAATCTGAGAACGATTTGATAGTGGCATTAACGAAGTGAATTAAGCTGCTTAGAGGAGTGCATTTGCAAAGGAATCTAGAGTTAAGACTTGAGGTGATGGTGATTTTGC
>JAKGGE010002969.1:0-17983 GCA_023748175.1 Hoolock leuconedys
TATATAGTTATGATATGTTGCAGTAAAATATTGTATGCTATCACAGTGGGGGACACGGAGTTCGATTGTTCATGTAATTAGTTCCTCTGCTTTTCCCTTGGCCTGATATGATAGAGATAAGCTCATTGACAAAAGATCCATGCACAGATCTGCTGTTGTCGCAACATTTTCTTTTCTTTCAAAGGAAGATGCCATGACAATATTAAATCTGCAAATGTCAATCAACATCTCCTTTGACACCACATTCTATTCTAGATGAAGAACATTTAAGTGAGTAAAGCCTTGAGTCATGCATCAATTATTTCGCCTGCTGGAAATCTGAGAACGATTTGATAGTGGCATTAACGAAGTGAATTAAGCTGCTTAGAGGAGTGCATTTGCAAAGGAATCTAGAGTTAAGACTTGAGGTGATGGTGATTTTGCCTCCATGGATCACCAGATTTATTTTGGGTGTTACACTGCCAAAAGATTGGAAGCTCTCTCATTCTTGAAAGCACTTTTTGATATATCTGTTGCTAACAGTGACTCCACATTGATTCAGTACATTTTATAGCGGTTGATTTCCTATGTAGAATGATAATGCTGCTCAGAGCATGTGAACACAGTGGGGAATCCTGTGCTTTCATCTCAAAGATGGCTGCAGGATTCCCTTCGGCAACAATAGTTACAAGATGTGGCAAGAAATCCAGTGAATAATGATTTCAACCTTCTCCCAGAAGAGGCAACACTAGAAATGATAGAGGAAGGAAAACAAAAAGAGAAAAAACTGCTCTGCCTTGAGATAATATTTTTGTCCTTGATCATGGAGAGTAAAAGATTCATCCATGATAACTGCTTGTTCATTGAGCTTCACCATCCTGGGAGGATTGCTTCCCACTCCTCCAGGCGACGCAAAAACTTCAGAACCTACTCAGGGCAACAGCTATTAAATTGCTGTCATTTAGAGAGGAAGACAAAATGACAACCTAAATTCACATCACACACTACTCACCTCAGCTGGTTCTCGAAGAGAAAAGAGGCATTGTTCCTTTGCAATCTTGGTGACAGAATGCCAAGACTGCCAATCTCTATCACAACACCCTAGGAATACAATTCAAGCAGATACATCAACTTCGGTTGGCGGTGCCTGATGCATAATCTAATGAAGACAACGAACAGTGAATGCCTTGAAAGCATCTTCGTCCGGTTCGATCGTCCCCTATATGTAAATGGAAATACATCTTGTGGCAACATCAAATCCTGGATAGGTTGATAGAGCAACTCGAGTAAAATGAATGATGTCTTTTTCACTACAACACCAAGAGATTCCAGTAAAACTCGAGAGCCTTGTCCCATTTATTAGTTGGAGCGGATCTCCCAAAACCTGGAGAAAAGAAAACAAGTCAAGTCATACTCCTTAAGTACACAAGTGCAGAAACGGACTCACAGACATGAACTACAGCACAAATGATGAACTTAGTTCTGTACCTTTCTTCCATGGGTTAGTCGCAGTTTAGGGTAATCCCACTTGATCGCGACCGGACTTTCTCAGCTAGTAAACACCATTTCTGTCATCGGGGATGACAAGGATTAAACACTATATGTTTGCTATGCTTTTAAGCATATTTTGGCTTCCTATATTTTCGGATGCTTACCTTTTCATCAACACACCGAAAGTGAACTGATAGACAGAACTGTTGTTCTCCACTCTAAGAGCCAAGGGATGCTCTTTGTTGTCTCTACTAAAGACTTGTAGACCTTCAGAATAAAAATGTAGATAACTAGGAATGTAAACCAACTACAGCTTCAGGAGTTAGAACATTGGAGAATTGCAGATACTTAGAAATGGAGGATGATGCTTAGAACGGAAATCCTTGTTGTGGAATGCAAAGACATAATGGAAATCAATCTTTCCTTGAAGAGGGACTATGGGGATGGGATTCACCTCATGGATCATGGGAAGGAACTCACTGGCTGGCTGAAATAGAACATTTGTGCCTGTATCACCAGATGACCATGAGGCTAAGTGAGATACCAAGATGGATTGTGGCACTGGTACATCTATTGAGCTTATTGATAAAGAGAAAGGAAGACCCACCATTGCTTTTGGATGCTTAGGCCCCATTGTTGGGACCTTTTTATGTCCATACCATGGCTTCCAGCATAGTGCGAAAGTTCCGACAGCTACAAAGCTGGAGACCTGATCATTAACAAAGGAAACCATAAAAGCAGTTATAGGGAAAAAGATAATGGAAAGTCTGATCTCATTCTGATGGTTGGGTAAAAGCAGGAATGTACCTTCTCTGTGCACCTCCACTCGATAGCTGTTGGAAAATGGCTGGCCACCTCTCTTACTGCCTCTCATCTGCTTCAAGACATGGAGTTCCTTATTACCTCCATTCCAGAGAGGGAAAAGAAGAGCAGTAAAAGAGTAGATGGAGCAGAGGGACGTAATCCGAAAGTTTCACCTCGGCATCGGACATGAGAAGGCGCGGTCGGGGTCGTCGACAATCGGCGACAGTGTCCCATCATAGTCTAAGAACATCACGATCCTGCTTTCCTTTAGCTGCGGTCATGACTTCCTCGAAGTTGTCCAACGCCGAAGGGTGCAGCATCTGCGTGCGAATTCTCCGAGATGTTTGTTCAGAAGCCATAATAAGATCAAGCAGAAGCGCACGCTCACCATCCAACTGTCATAGTCTTCTTCTTCGCGGGAGGCAAGCAGGGGACTTCGCGCAGCGCCGCTGGCTTAACCTGGGTAGGGAACCGACCTTCATGGATTCGATCCGAGATTAGCCGCCCTGCCACCCGCCACCGCAGCTCGCGAGGTCGAGCCAGCACGACAGCTTCGTGTACCGGGTGTGAGTTAGTGCCGGGAGCCAGCCGCACGAGGCGGCGGATACGAAAGCAAGGGGACGGCTCAGCGATCGCCGCTGATGTGGAGCACCGCGACGGCTGCTCCTCCTGCATGACCACATTCTGCTTCGTCATCTGGTCGTCGGAGCCGAGGGGTCTTCTGTTGCTCTGCTTTGTGAGGCGGCGTTGTTAGGAGAAGTGTAAGAATGGAGATTTGAAGAAGAAGCGGGAAAGATGAAGGATCAAAATCTTTCGCTCTTCTTCTTAGTACATGGATAACAGGAGAGAAAGGAGTCTGAAGTGCCTCTTCTATGGAGATAGCCGAGGAGGACGCGAGGCGAAGGTTTATATAAAGGATTTGAGACCAAGAAACGGACAAGAACGCGGGAGCGGAGGCCAGCTCAGCTTCGAACATCGAAGGGCCGGACGAGTGCCTGCGCTAAATCCGGCAACAACCACGACCGCCAGCTCCAGGTGGCGGACGATTGCCGCGAGGACGGGCGGGCCCGGAGTCTGGTTGTAGAACCCGCCGCGTCACCACCCCGTGGTTATGACGGAGCGAGCTCAATCTCGCGAACACAGGGACCTCTTCTTCCCGATCCCGACTACGACCACGGGTTCCGCTACCATATAATGACGTGGCGTGCATCAGGACAACTGAATCGGTTAGTCATGCCCTGATTCAGTCAATTGTTCCGTAAGTCGTGTCCTATGCTCTGTCACGAAGATCCTGCAGCCGGTGGGAGGCAGGCCGGGTGGTGTCACCGTGAGACCTTTGCAGAGTCGGTGGGACACTGCTTTACCAGCACCTCCTTTTCGGTGGCAAAATTATCTAGTTTCAATGGTTATATATATATATATATATATATATATATATATATATATATATATATATATATATATATATATATATATATATATATTATTAATAAAAAATAAAAAAATTGGATTAGACCAATATTTACCATGATTTTATAAAACCACCAAAAATAAAATAAAAAATAAATGATGATTTTTCTAAATACCCTCATTTTTTATTTTTAAGTTTATATCTTCATTTTTTAATCTAAATGCCTCTTATTGTTCTTGTTCATAGTTATTTACATTGTCGTTGTGATCACCTGACTCATCTGAATTCATTGTTTAGTCTTGTATCATTTCAACCTTCTCACTTTCACTTTATCATTTCAATCTAGCTTATATTTTTGTCGTTATCTATTAAAAAAAGAAATGAGGCGAATAATATTGGGTCAAAATTAGTAAACATGAAGGTGAGAGAGAGAGAAAGAAAGCAACCACGATGGATGAAAGCAATAGGGTTGAAGCTATGAGACGAGACAAAAGCAACACACGATGAATGATGACAAATGCTGTATTTAGGTATTAAAAATTAGAAGGATCAAATGTAAATAAAAAAATAAGGATATCATCCCCAAAAAAAAGGTTCAGGTTTTTAGAAATTTAAGAAATAAAATGCACTTATGTTAAAGAATTTAAATATACAGGCTCTTCCAGTATTTTGCAATATATTTTTTATTACCATGAAATAATTTGAATGGGTCGAACTGAGGAGATTTGATTGAAGAGATCTACTAATCCACGACCGTGTCCTTGAAAGAATATTACATTAAATTCAAGACACTAGTTGATGGGGTGGAAACATTAATCTTTCTTATTACACTTTTGTATGGTACCATGCACATTGGATTTAAGTCAAAAGTACTAAATGGGACCTCTCTATAGTCAGATCCCTACCTGTTTGTTGATCTCTGCACGTACTCATGTCTTTAATCTTTTGCCATATATTTAGCAACATAAATGTGGTTATGGTCAGCCTAGTCTAGGAAATGACATATATGAAATTATATATGCTCACATTTAGGGACCATAAAGATTTACACACATATGGGGACCATATACTTTTGCCGATTTGCTAGAATAAGCCTTAGGTCTTCTAATTCTAATCTTATTTTCCTAATGATAACCAATTCTCTTGATGTGTCAGTGTGTCCTGGGATATCAGACATATAAGCAGCCATCACTAGAAAACCCCACACCAAGTAGTGGTGGTTTTTGATGAAGCTATAGTCCAATGACAACAGGTGGTGTGCAAAACCATATATATGTATCAAAACATCTTCCATTACCATAAGCTATGCTTTGGCTTTCAGTTGATTGTGTCTTCATCTTTCACTAACCCTCTCCTTGTACCTTCTTCTGATTGCCATACCTACTTAGTGGTTGGAGTCTCTTTCCTCAATTTCTATCACATGGGTTCTTAGTGATTACAAGCAGTACCCTGCGTAAACTATTATATCAGGATTATACGCTTTAGATTCGTGCATTAAGTGAGTCCCTGTCATTAAACATCGGTTGCCCATGATACTGACCAGCCAACATTAGGAGACTCGCAGAAACTGGATAAGAGGTTATCCTGCATTTTTCGGTGTCTGTCTTTTTCTCCTTTGCTAAAACCTTCCTACCTAATTACCTACTGTGATAGGAAGTAAAACAGTTCTTCTTCCTCCTCCTCCTCCTCCTCCTCTCTCTCTCTCACTCTCTCTCTCTCTCTGAGAGGCGTTTGCTGCCAACCACACATGGCCAGGCACACCTCATCTTTGAAGCCTCATGAAGTTATCAGAGGCATCCCGGCACTCAGGACATGGGACCATTCATCTTCTCAGGGCTTTTGAGTGCATGCGCTCATTCTACATTGACTATATCAGCTACGTGGAGTATATATATGCACATGTGAGTACCTCACCCGCAGCTTTATGAAGGTCACTGATGACCACTATAGACTAAGCACATATGATCACAGATGGAAAACCATGTCAGATTAGCATGGTGTATTAGATCCATTAACTTAGGGGGCAAGTAATGAAGACATGGCCGCAACTCAGCTACACGCCATCGACCATGTCCAGACACGATGCATGGGTTTGACCGGCCTCAGTTCTTAGACTTTCCATGTGCTTATTTGTCGATATCATTAAGTTGTATCCCTTTGGGCACTTCTTCCTTCATCTGCTTAAAATCATTGTGCACTTTATTCTACTGCCATACTTTATGGTTGTTGCACCTGCCAAAGTAAAGATTGGTTATTGCCAACTTTCGATTAAGTTTAATATGCTATCACGGTGGTCAAAAGCCATAGTCGGAAGTGACAGACGAAGACAAACATGCCACATCAACTCACGCGCGCCTCTAGAGATAAATCACCTCTATATCGATGAACATGAACTTTAAAGTTCATATGGACGTCTCCTCTGCCGACTATCTCCTCGATTAAGACTTCAACCCATGTTTGGTGTCAGGTCTGATATAGAAGCCAGTGTATGTAATAAAAGTAATGTCAAGATGAAGGCTTGTATTATTATATCTGTTTCAATCTCTCCTGGTGATCATAATTTTGCTGGTTTCTCTTATTTAGAGACAAATCAGATACTACTTTGAGACAGTAAATCCAATGGCATATTCAGTAATCCATTATCAAATCTTTTACTTCTTATGCCTCCATGTTAGCTAGCTTTCAAGTCCGTGACTAAGAGAAAATATTTTGTATTGTCATTTGGTAAACTGCGATTATCAAGTGCATGGACTGACTACATCATATAGTGACATGCCACTATTTCATAAAGTAAAGACTGGATAGAGAGCCCTAATCTTATCTTAAATATACGTTCTATTTGTTGATCATATATTTCGAGCCTACCTTTTCAAAACTTGTGTATGGACCTATAAACAAAGCTTCACATATTTCACAGTTTCCAGAAATTAGCACTGTGGAAGAAGAAAGAAAGAAAAGAGTTCTATTTTAACGAGCTTTGTCATCCCACCGAGTGTGTGCATGGGAACCATACACAGATTCAAAAGGATTTGCAGCCGGTGGGAGACACGCAGAAAACAGATGGAACCGGGTGGACTTTTGGCTTCCAGATTCAATGGTGCAAACTTCTGCGAGAAGGTGGTCAATCAACCAAGCCATTTGTGTGTTTCTGTCCGCTGTCTAGTTTGTTTCTTCTGCGTGTAAAGCAAAAAGAAGAGGAGGAATCTGACAACCTTTCCGAGTCCTTTAAGCGTGCATTTCTAACAGGTTAGGTGGGATTCGTTGCGACTCCTTGCACATGAGAACGAGGCACAATTTGCATCAGGATGTGGAAAGTTAGGTTAAGTCTCGGTCCATTACTACAGTGATTGACGCGTATGTGTGTGTGTGTGTGTGTGCAACTTCTGCCGAAGGTTGATTCTTAATCATTTTTCCAGTCTCAACTCAGAAAGGGGGCTGCGACGTGCTGTCAAGTGCTTCGCTGAGTTACACTTGGTGTTGAGTCCACTGATGCAAGTTTCTGCATGCAGCATTCACCCACCACAAAATTTATGTTGGGATGAGATCGATTTCTTCATCGATAGGCTGACTTTAACCTAATGTTGCTGCCGTGCCAAGCTCTGCGTGAAACCAGCCATCCTTCATCTCTCCTTCCACTCTGAATGCGGAAACTATCTAGATGTAGCAGTTCATCATTGTACGTTTGTGCTTACCTGTAACCCTCCTGAAACTCACAGTGATGTTTCCTACATGATCGTTCGCTTATTTCCTGCAACATATTGACTATCTACGGTTTTGCTGATAAATATTTTGGCATAGTGATCACAAGCTATGCGAGTGGTACTTGATTTCAGAATAACACTGCATTATCCTTTCTGGTGGTATCGGTGATCTTAATCTAGCTGCACCTGTAATGTGATCATGACCTAACAATTTAAGGTAATAAGATCATGATATTATGTTTGAGATCATGGATTCTCTGGACCACTTATGATCAACTTAATTCTCTTCATATTTCTCTCCAAAAGCATCCTATAGAGATTCTTCCATGAAAACATATCAATGAGACATGTTCCATGGCTTTATTAGTCTTATTTCCTTTACACAACAAGTTCTAGACTCTATCTTCCTGCATAGGTAATTACTAGTGCATATGATCTGAAGGGAAGAGAAGCATCTGTGTAACTTGAAGCCTGTCATCCATTTCTGCATCAAGCTCTCGGACAAGATTCACCATCTTGAATGCCTTATTCTCAAGTCACTTGCTATGAGAGAACTTCAATGTCGGTTTTTGATTTGCACTTTGATTCTAGGGAACCAACTTGTATGACACCAGCTGATGAAACTATTCCTGTTGTAACCAGAACTCAGACAAAGTTAATGATCTTGAAATGCTTGATCCAAAATGATTTCCTTGTTGGTGAACCAAGTTTCATGTTTTAGAAAACATATCCTAATTAAACTTAACTAGTGATAGAGCTATGAAACGTTGTGATTATCAAGAGCTAGCGCGCATCTCACAGCACCGGTCTTCAAGAATATTAAACCGAGAGATCATTCGAAAGAGGCTGTATAAAAGTAGTCAAAGTATATATAGCTTTTGGTCAAAAAGTACTTCAAGTTTGTTATGTATTGACTAATCGTAGACACCAGATCTAGAAATTCCACTAATGATTAAGCTAATGGTGGAATTAGCAAAGATTGGATTCCTAAATCCAAACAAGATCTTTCTTCTTCCTGGCGGTCCATGGAATCTTCTTCTGCATCATTACTCTATGCTTCCATTCAAGCGTCCAATATGCAGAGACTAAAATGTCACAATGAAGAGTCTAGGAAACCTCTACAATTGTTCAAGTCATGATTACATGGATTCCTCTTCCTTTAACACTTACTTTGTAGCATATCTAGATGGTGAATAAGGCAGTAAGGTGATCATGAAAGCAAAGTGTCATTTGATTCTACATGTTTTTGATGAAAGTAGTGGTACTTGATTCTCATCAAAGCAGCATAACTAGTCGTCCTGCTTTGAATCTTTTGATGAAAAAAACTTATGAATTCTGAGAGCCATGCAAGTTAAAGTCTTAGCATTTCCACAAAGGAACTCAGTGCTCGGAAACAAAGGTCCTATTTAGGTTCTATATTCCCATGCTTAGTTGTGCCCATTCCACCATCAAATCTGATTTAGGGTTTTGATTCTTCATGGCTTTATTTCCTTTCTCGTTCTTATGAATTCACATATGGCTAGGGGACTACCTCGTGATGTTTGATGACAAGAGCATCAAAAGGATGACTTTTATTCGATTTATTTGATGGAAAAGAACAGCCATTTTTGACAGTCAAGCTGAAGTCAGCAATGGAGATCTTGAAATGGTGCAGAAGGAGTAGTTTGCATTAGAAAAGAAAAAAGGCATAAAGAGGGGTTTTTCGCGTTGCTTATTGCTCAAGCTCAGAATATATCAGTATTATAGATGTAGAAGAAATCTAATTCTGACTGGCACATTGTGACTTGAATGTAATTCGGGCCCTTTGCATCAGTGTTTGCATCTTATTCTTCTAATTCCTGATGCAATAATTTTCACATGCTTAGAACATGGAGGTTAGAGTTTCAGAAAATTAAAGAGATGCTCAAGTCCAGGTCAAAAGCATCCATGGTGATAATGCAATCAGAGGTGCAAGAGATATGATCAGTTTACAGATCTTATTGAGGAGTCTTAAGTACATATTTAACACATCAAAATTCTTTCTGCAAAGAAAGACGAAAAATGACAGCAAAAAGTATCATCTCAGAGTGACAACACTTCTTCCGTGTTCAAACGCTTGGATGCCAAAACCACTTTTAGGAAATAAGTTGGTCCCCTAAATTTGCTCATGCTTTGTGCATATGACAATTGTTTCACGTCATCATGGCTCCAAATGGGCTGGGCTTTTAGGTGCACATAAAATGAGAATATGTGGCCTATGGGCTGTGTGTATGTGTCTATATATATATATATATATATATATATATATATATATATATAATTCTATGCATTTACTTTAGAATAAAGTTATCATTTTCTCAGATGTACCTTAAGATAACAATTGGCACAAGGCGAAACAGATTAACACAATAAGTGTCATTAGTGACATAGCAAGTTGGATTACTTTTAGTTTGAAGAAGGTTTGGACATTTGACCTCTCCAACCCACCCTTTAAAATCGCCTTTTTGAACTGTTAAGTAATTAATTAGTAATAAAAAACTTAGTTGTAGGAATATAAAGAAGGCATTAAGTGCACTTCTAAAATAAATGTAAATTAGTGTCGGTAAAAAGTGTCATGCAAAGCTACCGTTTGTAGCGGTAACGATAAATGTTATAACGGGAGTTGTATCGGATATACGATGCCGGTATAATATAACGGCGTTACGCCTCGTGATACAATAACATCCGTTCCCATTTGGCGAACGCGATCCGGTTTGGGAGTTCGAGAGGGGCGACGCGATGCAGCGGTCACCGCTCCTCTCTTCCGGCAACATCGCCGCCCGATCCTTCTCCGGCATCCGGCCTCTCCTCCGCCGCTGCTGACTGTCAGTACAGACCGTACGCTCCTTGCAGCCACCCCCGCCCGGACCCTCGCCGACTCCGCCGGCGCCTCGCCGGAGGCACCCGCCCTGCCGACTTCGTCTACTCCGTGGTCGGGACCAGAAGCGGCCTCTCCCCAAGCCCAAGTGGATGAAGAGACCATCCCGGGGGGCGCCAAAATTGCCTCCGCAATCAAGGCTAGCTCGGGAGCTCAAGCTCCCGCGGTGTGCGGGAGGCCAGATGCCCAAACCTCGGTGAGTGCTGGTCCGGCGGCGAGACCGGCGCTGCCACTGCCACCATCATGATCCTCGAGGACCGCGTGCTCGCGGATGCAGGTCAGTTCTATGCGATTTATTTCCCCTGTTTTCGCGTCATCTTCTCCGCAGTCAAAATTGTTCTTTTCGTCAAAAGAAAACAATTGAAGGTGGCGTCTGCCTGTCAATTCAAAATAGGTAGTGAAGAAATTAATTTGTGATAATAATTAATGAGAATGTGGAGATTTCGCATTACAACACCAGGTTTCGTTTTTGATCAAAAGCCTTGACAATTATGAGATAGCAATTATTGACTTGGTGGTTCTTTAATTCTTTTTCTTTTTGTGATCAGTCGGTGATTGGTTATGTGCCAAGCTTTAAGAAGTTTAGAACATATCTGTCTATTGGGTTTAAGAATGAGAGCTGAGATGCAACATTCAGCAAATATGATTTTGTGTTAATGATGTTTTGGAAAACAGCGTGCCAGTGCACAAAGCTCCGGACAATCAGTGATCTAGGCATGATCAGATGTTCTTAGCCTTATCTCATAAGCAGAAAGTTTGTAGTATCTGATAAATTACCCTAAAACTGAAGGAAATATTTGGAAGTATAGAGGGCCACAATATTGCCCACAAATTTATGGAGTCATTCGTAGTGGTACAATTCTAAAATATGGATAATAAAATTGAGTTATCAATTGATTATGTTTATTGGCTTTGTTTCTAGATATTGGAGAAGCTTACAGAACTGTTGAGGCACAATTAGTTGATTAGTCTGGGTGTACTGAATCCAAAGTTGACAAGAACATAATTAATTTGAGACTGGATGTAGTGCTGGGATAATCATCACACTGAATCAATTGACCTGATTGAATTTTTATATCAGAATCTGTCAAAAAATGGTTTTAGATGCTGAAAAAGAATTAAAATAAATTGGGAAGTTGCTGGAGGAAAAATTATCAAATGCACAAAACCAGGGAAAGAGAAGCCACAAATTCAAGGTAAAGATTATTGCAAGGAAAATGCACTTGTGCTTATACAATTTTGTGTGTTTTACATGCAAAAAGGGTCAAATCATTATGCATTTGACATTAATAAACAAGAATAATGAAGCGTAACATGCTTACATGCAAGAGTTGAGATATGTGGCTTATGTCAGGTGGTATTGTAATGGATGCAAAATATTGGAGGAAATTTACATTGTGGAGAACCTATAGGACACAAAGCCAATTCAATTGTATCATGAGTGGTACTTGATAATGCAAGTGGAACCTTTGGAGAAAAATTATTGATACACTTTCTGCCCAATTTAGCTATATATGTCTGTCAGTTTTGGTTTGAATTCAATATATCTATTAGTTTGTTGGATTAGATCAGTCTTATGGTTCACTTTGGTTCCAAGTTTGGTTTATACTATCCAATATATCTATAAATTGAATGGCCGTTTCATAAAATTAACAGCATAATGATTGGTCTAAGTATTCAACACGAAACTGTTTTATGGACCTATTGGATATCCAGGTCAGAGAATCAGAAAGAAAATACTTTAGAAATCAAAATGTAATTGAGGAGTCACCAGCTTGTTATCCATTACCATTGTAACATTCATTGTAATTTGATCATTTGAAGTATCCTAAGTAAAGTTACCTTTGCATATAAATATTTGATGTTTCTTTGATGGTTCAAAGGTGCAACACTACTCCATGGCATTTTGTGGAGTATAACTTTAATTACAAATAAGTCTCTCACCATATCCTTTTCAGCAATATTATTAAGCTGAGTTCAATGCCGTGTAACACCTTATTAAGTCATGTTAATGGTTATTGATCATGAAATTCATTAATGACTTTGGAAACTGGTTATAACTTGTGGAAAATCTTGTTTTCATTTCAGTATGGATTGGTTGTGTTTATGCTTAGCTTCAATGAAGTTTGATCATGTTGTTATCTGTCTCCTTGTTGCCATTCTTAACTAAAATGCAGTATGGATGGCGGTTTTGATCAGGAAGTTGCAATGCGTCTACATATATCAATGTATTTCCTCCCTTAAACAGGGTTAATGTTATGACCTCTTGCCTCTTCAGATTCTGTAATGTAAAACATCCAGCCTCCCTCCTCCTCCAGACCCAAGAGTAGAACCTTCTAATGTTGCTGAAACCAATTGCCTCATGGGGTTTTGGATTATGTGAGAGTGATTACTAGTGTTGGTCGTGATGACTTGCCTGATCAGGAGCAGCCATTTTACTGAAACTGTGCAAAGTTGAAGGCATTGGAAACCTGGAAATGCTGGTAGAAGCTTACCAGGTATTATTTATACTGTTCAGTGTTTTGCCGTACTTTTTCCTGGTTTTTGTTCTTGTTTATTTGCGTTCTTCCAATATCAGGCGTGTGGGCATCCTAGTAAAATTATGGCATTTCTTTTTCTGTCGGCTTATAAAGTGTAAGCTTTATCACCTGTCCCAATTCGAGGTTTGGAGGGAGAGATAGTCAAGATCTTACCTCTAAGTTCTGATGGACACAGGTTTATATTTCTCAGATTTGTAATAACTTTAGATATATTTTCATCAGTAATATTTGGTTGATGTTTACAGAGTTCCTAAAATTAAAATTTTGATCATGTTTGGTGTTTAAGAGTCTTGATATAGTTATAATACAGACCAGGTAATTTCTTTAGCTCTTGGGAGCCATATTTGGAAATTCTAGGTTTTCTGTATAAATGATTCCTTGTTGTTACGAGGGATGTCAACAGAATTACAAGTGGGTGGGAATATGATGATTAAAATGCCAGAGATAAGATTAGCAGGGAAAGTGTCCTATGTTTCAGAATTTTATTGGTGCAGTTGTTATTATGCATTTACTCATGAAATTATTTTCAAATTTATACTGAATTTGGCCTGTAGGATATGCAAACTATGTACTAGTACTCAATTTTGGTAGGGTGTGAATATATAGAAATTGACTGCATTTGTTTTATCTCTTGGCTCTTATAACTGATCTGATTACTGAATCCTTGATTTTCTATTTGGTAGCTCCTTGGAATTCCTGAAGCCTTAAATTTGTTATTTGCATTAATGACTATGCAGTTCCTGATTTACCGTGGAGATCGGCTGCGTGGAGAAAGTTGCAAAATCTGGTTTGAATGTGTTTGCTCCACAACATTGAGACAGTTGAAGAGCTGCAGAACATGGTCGAGATCACCGTGCTAACCAAACAATCAATTGGCGTCGACAAATTGGCAAAGAGAGCATGCTCGCTGGCACTCTTACAAAAGGCGTCAATTATGTTGGGTGTGGTGAGACACGTATTAGGTAATCAGCACAATGGAGAAGGTGAGAGGCGGCAGGAGTTGATGTTACATGACATTTGGTCCAGTATATGAGACCATCAAAAGGCATATGCCAGTCTCTGAAGTATATTTTTAGAAGCTTTTCGAGAAGTATGTCGATCTCTTGGGTGAAATGCATTTCACAACAGAACATATATATCTCCCTTTTTCTCAGATCATATTAATAATAACCATTGGTAAAGATAGCTTGCCTAATGAATTCAGCCCGACAAGATGGTAGTCCTCTTTATGCATTTGAGTTCTGCTGTTCTTCTAGTATATCATTTTTTGTCTAGATCAACCTAGAATTTTAGGATAATGATGAAAAATACTTGTCTTAGCCATAATGTCTCCACTTATCAGTTACACGATGAACACATACAGTACTGATGTGGTATGATGCTGGCGGGGATTCGGTATGTTAGCGTCTGGTCCTATGGTCGATCATCATATAAAGCGGTGGTACACATCAAGTCGATGATTGAAGCTGATCATTCTGGCTTCCTCCACACCAAGTGATGGATCTTGAATCCACAATAACGACACACCTGTTATCTAAAATTGAATTCCATTTTTCTCTTATTTATAAACACCATAGCTTCTATTGAAGGTGCATTGTTAACATTGTTGCTGCACTTGGTTCATTTGACAGATGCCAAACTTTGATCTCTGTAACTTCGATAATGGTTTATACTGATGTATTTTTGTTGTATGTGGAAATAATACAGTGAATCTTTCTTCCTGAACTAGCACTAGTAATATGATTCTCTATCAATCCATCGTTCGTTGACGCAATATAATACTTTACTGTGATGTCTGGTTGATTCAGAACTGGAAATTTTTCCTTTCTTCCGAACCCATATATAGCAGAAAAAGCATGAACTCGAGGCACTGAGACCAGAGATCTGTTTTAGGTTATGGGAGGGAGAATGATGATTCAAGCAACTAAGATCAGGATATATCACTGTTATAAGCCTGATTAATCACCAATAATAAACCATATTTTATTAGCTTTTCAAATGATACATCAACACTTTGGGAGGCTACTAAATGTCATCATTGACATCAAACAAAGTTGCTGTAAGCATAAATAGTGGTGGCTCACTGATTTAGATTATTCTATTACCATAACATCCCATACAGAAATGCAACAGAATAGGCTGCAATAGTGCCAAATTAACGCATTAATTTTATAGTGAGAGAAAAAATGAGCCCAAATAAGACTCAAGCAATCATCTGAAACGAATTTAATGGAACTCCGCAAAACCATCTATGCTGTGAGCTTATTGCTGCAGTAAATAAGCTGGAAATTATGAGAACGTAGCGGCAGTATGAGATATACCACCTCACCTACCAAAACCATGACACACTGCATCAAGATCACATGCAAACCAGACACTAGCGAACGCAACGAAAGTCCTACGGCCGACGTCGCAAGCTTTAATGCGTCGGACGATGTGGGAGCTTTGCAGCAGGCACCGTCTCCGGCGGATGACCAGGAGAGTACGGTGATAAAGATGAATTGCTGCAGTTGCCCGTGATGGTGGCGCTGCAACCGATGGCGTAGGTGGGTTCGACGGTGGCGCTGAAATTGAACCCGGCGGAGGGTCGTCGGTGGCGCTACAGTTGAAACTGACGGCGGATTCGACGGCGGCTCCGGGTGGAGTCGCTGGGGGTGGATGGTGGTTGTTGAGATTGAAGACGAAGGCGAAAGTTCGCGGGTGGCGGTAAAGGCGAAGTTGGCGGGGAGTTGGTGGCGGATGTGCGACCGGAGGAGAGAACGTCGTGGCACAGGGATGATGATGGCTCCGGAGATGCCTTCGGCGGTAGTGCTGCATTGCATGGACAGGTGTCGGGTTTCACCGTTTATCCATCGATCACAAACATATCATAATTCTATAGGACGTTAATCTAAGGAAGATCTACGGAACGTATCATGTCAAAGAACACACTCAAACCATGATCTAACGAGACACTTACACGAACGTTCGCGGGCAGCACTTACTGTGGCTGCAAGCGCAAACAACTTCCCTAAAAGGTTCAGGAAGAGAAGGAGAGTGTTCAGAGATGTCATCAGAGGAGGGAGGTCGTCGAGGTACCATTGCAATAGAGGGCTCCATTGGGAAGGTGGCGAGACTGGGGAGGCGGGAAGCCGCGACTGGGCGTTCCTGAGCACGCGCCCAGGGAGGACGGCTTGACGACGTCACAGAAGCACTCTGGTGCGACGAGGTAGATGCTGAGGCAGCAAGCAGCAGGTCACCGGGACGAAGGTTCGGTGCCCATGTGCAGGTACGGCCGGCAGAACTTGATGTTTGTTTCAGCAAACGTGCAGTTGGTGGACATTGACCGTGCGACGCCATGTCGGCGCGGAGGCGATCCGGAAACCAGAAGGTCATAGCTGCCACGAAGAAGCGTAGCCTGGCCATCGTAGGAAGGAGGAGATGAGGAGAAGTGGCGTTGGGGAAATGGGGCAGTAAGGGTCGAGGTATATAGGAATAAGTAGGGGCGATGCGGCGACACGTGAAGATTTGAGATGAGCGTGCGGTTGGGGATGCCGGCGGAATGCTCTTCTCTCCGGCTCTATCGCTCTTATCTCATCTAACGATGCTGTTTTTGGTTCTTCGACTTCCCTGGCCACAAAATAATGTTCATAAGAATGATTATATTACAGTATTTAGCTTCATAAAATAAATCAAAATACAACAAAAGAATTATATCATATTATCTGCGTCATAAAATATTTAAAAAAGAAAAATTCCGACCTGCCAGTTCGAACCAGCGACCTAAGGATATCTGTAGAAAGTACTCCAACTACAGTCCTCCGCTCTACCAACTGAGCTAAGGTCAGCTGTTGTTATTATGGATTATAGACCATGCCCAAATAAGGTAATCTTTAGAATCCCAAGCAATGTTAATTCCTGCATCACCAACTGAAGATTGATAGTAGTGTTGCATCTCTGCAAATTCGCTCCTTTTGTATGGTGGTGCCGTGATCAAACTGGCACCACGTCGTGTGAAGTCCCTGTCAAGAACATGAGGTGATGATGATGAAGAGGAAGAAGGAAAGCAGGTGAATCCATCGACTATTTTATAGGGTTCACGACTTCTCGAGCTGCATACGGGATGCCAACGTGCAGGAACAAGATTCATCTTCTCCTTTCATTGCCTCATGAACTGCAACAGTTACAAATCCAGTTCGTTGCATTTTATTCTTAATATTATCAGAAAAGTTCGTCAAAGATAACATCATCATACAGCAGTCTTACAGCGTAGCACTGTTCCAGCGAAACGAGCCAAGCATTCCGTGATACTCCATGAGGTGACTCGAGGACCGTCCATCATCCAACAATGTCTACAGGTCTGTATCCCTGATCGATCGAGGCTTTCACCGCGTCCAGAACCAGCTGCGTCTTCTTACTGATGGTAAGGCCATTTGTCATCTGGCTTCCCAGTAGAATCTCTCTGATGCTTCTGCCAACCTTGAGAACTCTGTACCATAAGAGCCTCCTGTGTTAAGTGACACATGACTATTACTTTTTTGTTTAAAGTCTGTGTTGCTTTTGTCTAAAGAGATCAGTAAAGAGGCACAGTTTACACTTTCATTACCCTTATATATACATTATGGGTGTATATATATATTTATTTTTTGCAAGCTAGATTTATTTGCTCTACCACCCAGGCTACAGGTACAGTGGCATGATCTTGGGTCACTCCAGCATCCCACCTCCACAAACAATGATCCTTCCACCTCAGCCTCCTGAGTAGATGGAACCCTGAAGCTGGCGTGCCGTGCCACCTCTTAAAATTTTTTGTAGAGAGCGGGGTCTTGCCATGTTACCCAGGCTGGTCTAGAACTTCTAGAATCAAGCGATCTACTCACTAGTTTACCACGTGCACTGACATTACAAGCGTGAGAGCCACTGCACCTAGCTCACATGTATTATTTATTTTATTGTCATGTTATCTGTTTTTTTTCATGACTTTGTGATTTTTGTGGCATGTTTAGAAAGGCTTTTCTTGTTCAGGATTAGAAAAATAGTCACCTATACTCTCCTCTAGCATTTTTTTTATTATTTCACTTTTCAAGATTTAAATTTTTTGTTTCCATCCAATTTTGAATTAAAGAGTTCAACAGGGTTTGCATTTCCTTTTCCCACAGGGAGAGCTGTCCCAATACCAATT
>JAKGGE010000418.1:0-17003 GCA_023748175.1 Hoolock leuconedys
ATGACTATTACTTTTTTGTTTAAAGTCTGTGTTGCTTTTGTCTAAAGAGATCAGTAAAGAGGCACAGTTTACACTTTCATTACCCTTATATATACATTATGGGTGTATATATATATTTATTTTTTGCAAGCTAGATTTATTTGCTCTACCACCCAGGCTACAGGTACAGTGGCATGATCTTGGGTCACTCCAGCATCCCACCTCCACAAACAATGATCCTTCCACCTCAGCCTCCTGAGTAGATGGAACCCTGAAGCTGGCGTGCCGTGCCACCTCTTAAAATTTTTTGTAGAGAGCGGGGTCTTGCCATGTTACCCAGGCTGGTCTAGAACTTCTAGAATCAAGCGATCTACTCACTAGTTTACCACGTGCACTGACATTACAAGCGTGAGAGCCACTGCACCTAGCTCACATGTATTATTTATTTTATTGTCATGTTATCTGTTTTTTTTCATGACTTTGTGATTTTTGTGGCATGTTTAGAAAGGCTTTTCTTGTTCAGGATTAGAAAAATAGTCACCTATACTCTCCTCTAGCATTTTTTTTATTATTTCACTTTTCAAGATTTAAATTTTTTGTTTCCATCCAATTTTGAATTAAAGAGTTCAACAGGGTTTGCATTTCCTTTTCCCACAGGGAGAGCTGTCCCAATACCAATTCCTTCGACCCATCTTTTTCTCTGCCCATCTGAAATGCAACTTTACTACAATATGCACAACTAATCTCAAATAGTATACAACAAACATACTTGGTGTGTGTGTGTTGAAATTAAATATTGGAGAAATGTTAACATACTTAATTATTGAATCAAGATAGTGCATTTGGCCTTCATTACCCACAGGTTCTGCATCTATACCCATTCAACCAACTGCAGATTGAAAATACTCCAGAAAAAAAAATTTGTTAAATACAATCACTTAAAAATAATACAAATAAAAACAATATAACATAACAACTATTTTATACTTACATTTACATGGTATTAGATATTACAAGAAAACTGAAGATGATTTAAAACTTTGGGATGGTGCGTGGAGGTTAGCCACAAATACTGTACCATTTATCAAGGATTTGGGTCTTTTCAGATTTTGTATTATCTTTTGGGGGTCCCAGACCAATCCTACAAGCTGTGGCATGACTGTATATAGATCATTACACCATCCAGTTTTCCAGTTTGGTTTTCACAATGAAATTGTGTTTAGGCCAAGCGCAGTGAAAACTGCATATAATCCCAGAACTCTGGGAGGCGAATCACCTGAGGTCAGGAGTTGAGGACAGCCTAGCCAACATGGTGAAACCTGTCTCTACTAAAAATACAAAAAAGAAAGATGCTTGGATGTGGTGGCACATGCCTGTAGTCCCAGCTACTTGGGAGGCTGAGCAGAAGAATAGCAAGCTTAGACAGAAGCGTGGGGTTTGGCAGTGAGCGAGATACAGCACCATTCCACTCCAGCCTGGGCAACAGGCGAGACTCTGTCTCTATTAAAAAAAAGTTTTAAAAGTCTAAAGAAAGGAGTGTTAGAATGAGATACTAGTCTCCCACTTTCCAAAATGAATGGTTGAGCAAAAGTTCATTTCCTGCAGAAGGCCTGGACAGGTGTGGCCAGGACTGAGCTTGAGACCAAATGAAGGCAGAAGGCGTCAGGCAGGAGCACACTGGGAACCTGCTCTTGCTGTCCTTGAGTAGAAAGGTGTATGTGATGTGTGGACAACAAAGAGACAAGAGCCATTGGGAACCTCAGCTCCAACTTGAATGACTTTTCCATTGATGTGGAGGAGAAACCCGGTAGAGCTGCTGGTCCCTGGCATGGACAAGGGCAGTGAATGGAGCGGCCACGTGAGGGCGAGGAACTGCAGCTGGCTTATATGGCGAGGTGGTGGGTCTGGGCACAGAGCCTGCGTACTAGGGTTGGTGGTGACCATGTACCAAGGGACAGCTGGCTTCCCTCTCTACTCTACAATAGCTGTTTGGCTCACTGCCCTTCTTCCCTCCTGTCACACCGTCACACTGAGAGGGCCCTGCATTGGTGACAGCATAGGCTGAACTGACTCCATTGCTAAGCATAGGGACCTGCTACCTCCTCAGGAAGGCTCAGCTGTGGGAGCAGAAGGAAGATCTGAAGATAAGAAGAAGGAGGAAAAAGTTGGAGGGCAGGGTGCAGAGTGGGCCGCCAGGAGGGAGAAGGGTGAGTAAGCAACCAGCCTGCCGCATCCCCCACCCACACCCTGGCCTTCCAGCAGAACTGGTGACACTTTTTTTTTGAGACAGGTCATCACATCTCAGGCTGGAGTGCAGCGGAACTGTGGCTGCACTGCAAGCTCCATACTCCCAGATTCATAGCGATTCTCCTGCCTCAGCCTCCCTGAGTATCTGGGACCACAGGCAGCCACCTTGACTAATTTTGTATTTTTAGTAGAGGCGGGGATTTCACCCGTGTTGCTTCCAGGATGGTCTCGATCTCCCCTGACCTCGTGAATGCGCCGCCTCGGCCTCCCAAGTGCTGGGATTACGGGCATGAGCCACATGGCCCAGTGACACTTTTCTTCCCAGTGCCTTTCAAATTTCAAACAGTTCAAGAATTGCTCAGTAGATAACAGGTTTGGGGTTTTGCTCCCTTTTCTTCCTAATGACAAGGCTCCTGAGAACTGGGAGCAGCTACCATCAGGGTATTCATCATCCTCCTGCAGTGGAAATGGAGTCATTTAACTTAAAATGTGGGACTGCCATGAAATTCAAATTGCAGTACTTTGACAAAATTATAATGTTTTGCAGAAAGTCTCATCTAGGAGGCTGAAGTGGTCTGAGGGAAGCTTCCCCGTCACCTGGGAGAAATGGCTGCAGTCGCCAGCAGGGTCTGACCACCTCGCCCAGGTGGACAGGACTGCTGAGCCACCTCTTAATTTTTTCACCCTTTTTGTTTCCTGGGCATTTACATAAGACAGAGAAACTGGGAAGGTGGGAGGCACCTGCACAAATAAAGGTGTATCATCCAGAGGTATCAATGAAGTAGGCAGAATTCTTTTACCAATTTAGTTGACTGTGCATAGAAGGGAAGTTTCTAGGGCCTCTGAAACAGAATATTTTCTTAAAGGGGCCTGTGAAGTACCCTTTGGTCATTCCAAAATGACCTCTCCTGGGTGCTACACCCCTGTGGGCATTGAAGCCAAGCTGGACTTCCTGGGTCCGAGGTGGGGAGTTTGGAAGCTTTCTGTGTCTTATAAGAGGTTGGCAAAAGCACACCAATCAGCACTCTAGCTGGGATTGTAAAACACATAATCAGCTCTCTGCTTGGCTATGAGAGGGTTACCAAAATGCAATCAGTGCTCTGTAAAATGCACCAATCAGCACTCTGTAAAATGCACAATCAGTGCTCTGTAGAAATGCACCAATCGGCAGGATCTAAAGTAGCCAATCTGGGAGGGATTGAAAAAGCACACTCTGATAGGACAGAAGCGAACATGGGCGGGGACAAATAAGGGAATAAAAGCTGGCCCTCTGCCAAGCACCACACGCCAGCTAAGCAGTGGCAACCTGCATGGTTGCTTTCTCACGCTGTGGAAGGTTATTATTTTTTAATTTTTCACAATAAATGTTTCTGCTCCTCACCGTTTGGGTCCGGTGCCACCTTTGAGAGCTGTAACACCTCTGAATCGGGAAGGTCCACCGCTTCATTCTTGAAGTCAGCAAAACCGCGGAACCCATGGGCAGGAACCAAATGTGGACACATCTGGTCAGTCTAGTTCCAGATCCAGGAAAGAAATGCCCGGCGGTAGGAGGGAATAACTCTTCCAGGTGACAGCCAGCTGTTCAAATAACAACAAGTATCCAGGAAGTGTGGTGTTCAGCAGCAGTTCGATAATTGCTCCAAAACACGAATTTTGGTTTGAAGTCTCTGGTGAGTTGTAAGCCCACTTGGAAAGCTCTAAATTCTTGTGTGCAGAGGCTGGTGAAGGCAGCCAAGGGCCACGGAGGGTCTTTCAGAGTGTGGGAAAACGACAGTGTCATCCCTCTGGGTGGCAGGGTGGTTCAGCTACCGTGCGCCCACAGCAACCAGAATCCAGCTTCCCCTCGGCCATGGACCCAGTGTCTCAGCTGAGCACATGGTAATTTTCACCAAGGCTGGCTGGCATTGGCGCGGATTACTAGGGCCTGTGCACACGAGCCCCCAGGCCGGCAGCTGCTGCGAGCTGGGCTTTTCCTGTCGGGAGGGAGCCACCCTGCACCTGTGGGTGAGTCTTGTGGACTGGCAGGCAGGCGGTGGCTCGTGGCAGGGGGGGAGCCCCTGGCACGGATCTGCTGGTTTCCCCAGGTGAGAGTTTCTATGTGGCCAAGGTGCACCAGAAACTGACAGACAACTCAAACCCAGCTCAGGGTTCATGTTGCTGACAGAACCTGCTGATGTGCTCTGTGGGGGCGTTTTTTCTTGGGTTGGCTGGCCCTCCCTGGAAGGAGGCAGCGGGGGCAGGCTAGTGTGCTTAGCAGCACAGCAGAGCAGTGTTCGGGGTGGGGCTCAGAGTGGGGTGTGGGTGTGCTCACCAGAACCAAAGCCACAGCACTTCCCTGTCTCTTCCTTCCTGCTGTCCAGGTGGGGCTGCTGTGGGAAAGAAAAGCAGGAGGACAGGCGTGGGAGGCTTTCTCAGGGCCGAGATCTGGGGAGAAATGGGGCACAGTGAGGGGTGGCATGGGTCACCTGGCACAAGGGCAGAGAGGGAGGAGAGAGGTCCGGCTGTGCCCTCCTAGGAGGAAGGCGGCTCTGCATGAGGCGCCCATGTGGCACTTAGGCAGTTGGGTATCTTGAGCATGGGCTGGGCTTCCTGTGGGGAGGAGCCGCAGCTGCACCTATGGAAGGTCGTGTCCCCCTGGCAGTGGGTGTGTGGCCCAGCCCCTGGGAGGAAGGTGCAGCCCACTGCCACTTGTGATTAATAGCTACTGGCTGGCAACTGTTGGGGGCTGATGAGCAGATGAAAGAGCCCCACCCTGCCACAGCAATCACCTGCCTTTGGTGAGACTGAACTTGGCTCCAGGACCCCATTGACCTTTCCGGCCTCACACTAAATGGGTTGCATTGCTCCTCAAATTCAACAAGACGACCGAAGTTGGCCTGAAGCAAGGCACACACGTGGAAAAAAAGAGGAGCTGAAACCACCCCTTGGGGGCAGCTCCACCAAGAGGAGATGGCAGGTCTAAGTTTTCAAGCAGTGACAGCAGCTGCATGGCCACCATGCAGCGTTGCAGCATGATCATTGATGGGTGCAACACAGCTCTGCTATCTCAGCTCCACAGCCTCAAACTTCCTTTTGAAGAAAATGGCTGAGCACGGCCTCCGCTGCTTCCAGAGGCAGCCTACAGACACTCTCGGGCCTGGCTGCCTGTTTCTTGGGACAGGGCCGCTGGCTTGGGTTTGCTGTGCTTCACCAGTACCATGTGACTCCAAGGGCCTCTCACCCATGAGACAGCACCAGCTCAGGGACTTAGACCAGGTTAGCATGACTCTGTTGATTCTGCAGATGGCATTTTGAGTGACTCTGCTGGGGAATTGGTTCCTGAGATGATAAAGCCACTGACACAGGGATGACAGATGGTTAACAGCACCTCCGAGAGAAGAGGCCTGTTCTAAACACTTGACCTGTGACACAGCATCCATGCCATGACTGCTCCATGAGTAAGAAGCCATCCTCATGAGGTCTTGGCAGTTCATTGGGGACACTGGGGAGAGAGGAGTGACTGTGCTGGAGCATGTCGTGGATGAGGGAAGGGGAGGGGGGAGGAATGGAGGCGTGAGCCTGGTGGTCTAGCCACCCGTGTGTCCTGCTCACTTTCCTCAAGGCTTGGAGTCTGCGGTGGGGCCCCTCCTCTCTGGGATGGACCACGGCCCCTGTCCTGTGAGGGAGGTGAGGCATGTGGATGCCTCCCTGCTCCTGCGAGCCGGCCCTCACGTGGGAGTCGAGGGGAATGTGTGCCATGTCCAGCCCAGCCCTGTGCTGCCAGGGGCCTGTCTTTCTAGAAGGTGGGAGTGCGGGCACAGGCTGCCCGCGCAGCTGCAGAGTTCCCTCCTCAAGTGCACCCTGGAGTGGGGAGGGAGGAGCCTAGGGCACTCATGGGCTCCAGGTCCCCTGGCTCCCTGCCACCCTCATGGTGATCTGTCCTTGCATCCACTGGGGAACTCAAGTGACCAGACCTTGGAGTATTTCCACCTATTTTTCCTTCATGGACTCCCAGTGTGTGCTTGGGGAAACTGAGGCTGGTAAGGCTGTAGAACACATCACCCACAGCAAGGGCCAGAGGGGTACATGACCAGGGGAAGACCAGGCCCTTCAGGGCTCACGGCCCCATCCCATGGCCACAGAGACAGAGACTTTTCACCTGGGTGGACACTGATGGGTCCTGCTCCCACTGCGAGACCGCGTCCCCCTGCCAGCTCCACCTGGGCCCTGCCCTGGGACTGGGAAGTTGTGTTTTAAGTCTTTCCCTGCCTCAGTGTTCCCTAAGGAATCCTGCCTGTTTATGACATGAAGCACACGTGTGGTGTCCCTTTTGTGCTTCTGGAGCTGTTGCCCTAATTGGCATCTTGAGGAAAGTGCAGCAGTCAAGGATCCTGGTGCCTGCCTAGCTCTGCCCACCTCTATGTCGTGTCAGCCAGTAGGTTTTCTCTGTGTCTCAGTTTCTCGTCTTTATTTATTTATTTTTGGAGACAGGGTCTCATTCTGTTGCCCAGGCTGGAGTGCAGTGGCATGATCACGGCTCACTACAGCCTCGACCTGCTGGGCTCAGTCGATCCTGCCTCAGCCTCCTGAGTAGCTGGGACTACAGGTATGTGCCACCACACCTGGCTAATTAAAAATTTTTCGGGGGGGAGCCAGGCATGGTGCCTCACGCCTGTAATCCCAGCACTTTGGGAGGCTGAGGCAGTTGGATCACCCAGGGGTCAGGAGTTCAGCAGCCTGGCCAGCTTGTGGTGAAACACTACTTATCTACTAAAATCTTTAAAATTAGCTGGGCATGGTGGTGGGTGCCTGTAGCTACTCGGGAAACTGGGGGGCAGGAGAATGGCTGAACCTTGCAGTGGACCGAGATGGTGCCATTGCACTTCAGCCCAGGCCACAAGATCGAAACTTCATCTAAAAAAATTTTTTTTTTTTTTAGAGACAGGGTCTCTCTCTGTTGTGCAGGCTGGTCTTGAACCCCTGGGCTCAAGCAATCCCTCCTGTATGGCCTCCAAAGTTTCTCATTTTTAAATGGACCCTGACACTGGACTGAGGATCTCAAGCTGGTATCCCATGAACTGAACCCCATAGGAACCTGCCTTTCTGGAAGGAAGTTGGAGGAAGGTGCTTCCCAGGACATTTGGCCACCTCTTCCTGTGGTTTGCAGCCCCTGGCACCCTGACCTGGAACCCACATTCCCTGCTGAGGGTCGTACTGTGCTGACTGTGCAGACCATTGGAATTTGTCCTTCCCTAGGCAGGTCAGGTCCTGTCACCACATTGTCTAGAGGATAGCAGGTGCTCCTGGTGTTTCTGAATTGGACCATGTGTGAAATGTACATCAAATGAGTTTAATAACCTGTATCCTAGAGTAATTGAATTCATCTTTGTTGAAACCAGCAGCCTGAGAAATTGGCTCGGGTGAAGGGTGACATGGCGGCGTGGGCAACATGGGCCCTCTTTGGCTGGGTCTCAATGAGGAAGTGCTCTACCTGGGGTGTCAGTGGGTCAAATGACTAACTGGAATATGGGTAGGAGACCAGATGCATGCATGCATGTTACATCTCTAAGGCTGGAGTTGGAACGGCAGGTAAGGGAGTTTTGTTAAATCCTCTCCTAAAGGTAACAGCAAAACTGGATAAAATGGTCAAAACATCATTTCCAGGACTGTGGAAAACAGTCAGAAGCAGGCAGCATGTGAACCGCGTGTTTGCCAAGGAAAAAATCCTGCATGAAATGGCATTTTTTTGCCTGGGCTTCTCATAGCCCCACTTCCACCCCAGTTGTGGCCAGATCTGCTAGGCAGGCACCATGGAGCCCAGCAGCTTTACTGCCCTGTGGGGCTGGCGCGGATCTGAAGCAGGAATAGCAGCAATCTTGGAAGGTCAATGTGTAGCTAGCCACAGTGTGGTAATCTGAGTTGGACAGGCAAACATCAGACCAGTAGACCTTCAGAAATTTGGGAGATTTGGAGAATGAGAACCATAGTGGGCCTTGATAAGTGCCAGCATGTCCATGTGATCTGGAAGACCAGGTGCATGTGCAGGGCTGCACAACACCAGGAGAACTGCAGTCCCAGCTATCCATTGGAGTCCAGCCTTGTTGCAAAGATTCAGCCAACCGCGGATTGAAAATATTAAAATGGCCAGGGAGGTGGCTCACACTCAAGAAGTCTCCGCATCTTCGGGAGGTCAAGATGAGCCGGTCACTGAGCTCAGGAGTTCAAAACCAGGCTGGCCAATATGGTGAAAACCTGCTTTACATGAAATATAAAAATAGCTGGGCGGATGGCAGCCTGTAGTCCCAGCTACCAGGGGAGGCTGAAGCAGGAGAATCGCTTGAGCCTGGGATGGGGAGGTTGCAGTGAGTCGGGGAATGGTGCCACTGTGACTCAGTCTGAGTGACAGAGTGAGACTCTGCCCTGCAAATCAATGAAAAATAATAATAATACATGGGGTGGTGGGAGAGCATGGAAAAATGAAAGGTTAATGGGTACAAAAAACATAGTTAGATACAACTAATAAGATCTAGTATTTGATATAACAACAGGGTGACCATAGCCAGCAAATTAGTTGTACATTTTAGAATAACTGAGGAGCATAATTAAATAAGCTTACAAATACGAAGAAACAATGAATGTTTGAGGTGATGACATCCCATTTACCCCGATGTGATTATTACAGATTGCAATGCCTGTATCAAAACACCCATGTACTTCATAAATATATACACCTAAGTACTCCATAAAAAATAAAATACAAATACAAAATACAGTGTAACAACTATACTTATATATAGCATTTACATTGTATTAGGTATGATAAAAATATAGTGATGATTTAAAGTCTGTGAGAGAACTGCACAAGCAGGTATACAAATACTATTCCCATTTTATGTAAGGAAATTGAGCATCTGGTGAGTTTTAATGTCTGTGGAATCAAATTTTGGTCCTGAACAAACTCTGTCGATGCCAGGAGTTGACTATATATCTCTGGCTGAACATGAGGCCTTGTGCCTGTGCAGAGGAGTTAAACCTGACAAACTGTGAAAGCTGGGGCACATTTGTACACTGCCTCAACTCAAAATTCATTCCCCTAAACCACACACAAATAAACTGCATGCATGGAAGCCTTAGTGGTTAAAGGTGTTTAAGTACATTTGATCAATCATTGGCTGACCACATACGCTTAACCCACAGGCAACTTCAGGGAACTAGAGTTGAAAATAACAACAACAATAAAACCCCAAACTGAACAGATACATCAGTGGCTGCACACACTGAGGTTGAGACTGATTGTGTAGGATTTATTCAGTGAAGTCACTAAAACAAAAAATACAGCAACAGTCCCTTGGGGTAAGGGAAGAGCAGAATCCAGAGGCTGCTACAGCATACGTAAAGTGTCCAGTTTTAAAAATTATGAGACATGCAAAGAAACAGGAAAGTGTGACTTATTTGGGTGGTAAGTGGGGAGGAAGCTGTCAATAGACACTGTCTGATGGGGCTCCAGATGTTTGAATTTAGTAGACAAAGATTTCAAAGCAGCTATGATAAAATGTTTAAAGACCTGCAATAAACTGTTTAATTTGATTTGACTTTTTTTTTTTCTTTGGAGGACACACAGTCTTCACCCCTGTCACCTAGGGCTAGAGTGCAGTGGCACGATCTCGCTCACTGCAACCTCTCTGCCCCTGGGTTCAAGTGACTCTCGCACCTCAGCCTCCCCGGTAGGCTGGGACTACAGGCACATGCCACCACATCAGGCTATTTTTTTCAGCATTTTTAGTAGATACTGGCTTCACCCATGTTGGTCAGGCTGGTCTCAAACAACTGAGAGGTGATCCATCCCAGCCTCCCAAAGTCCTGGATTACAGGCATGAGCCACTGCATCTAGCCCATTTTTAAGAGCAATGACTCATCAAATACAGACCATCAATAAAAGATAGGTATTGTAAAAAAAAAATCAAATGGAAATTCCCAAGGAAAAGTACAATAACTGAAATATTTACTTCAGAGGGGTTTAATAGCAGATTTGATTTGCAGGAGAAAGAATCCATGAACTTGAAAGGAGATTAATAAAACCTATCCAAATTGTAGAAAGAAAGAAATGAAGAAAAATGAACTGAAAACAGACCTAAATTTGAGACTCATCACGCATACCAAATACACATGTTATAGAAGTCCCAGAAGGAAAGGAGAGAAAAGGGAAGAAATATTTGAAAAATAATAGCAAGAAAAGCCCAAAATTTGATGAAAAATACACCAGTGAAGCTAATAACAAACTTCAAATAGGATTAACAGAAAGAGATCTATAGCTAGGATGCATATAGAGTTGAAGGACAAAGATAAAATTTCAAAACAGCAAAGAAATAAAACCCACAACCTTATCACATACAAGGGAAGAACTTATGTTTTAACAGCTGTCTCAAGTGAAGAAGACATTAAAATGACATATTCAAAGTGCTGTAGGAAAATATTTATTAACCAAGAATTCTTTAGCTAGTAAAACTATCCTTCAAAGTGAAGACAAAATAAAACAAAACTGAAGAAACTAATGCAAGCAACCTGTCTTATAAAACATACCTAAAGGAATTCCTTCTGTGGCTGAAAAGAAATGACACCAGAAGATAACCTGCATTTAACCCATATTAGTAGAAAATATCTATATTTCTTATATGCCCTTATATAGATATTTTCTAGTATGCTTTAATTCATTTTTATTGCTTAATTTTAAATTTTTTGTTGTAATTGCCGCTCTAGGAATAAAGAGAGCAATGAAGGAGAAAGAAGAAAAGCCTAAGTCATATTATCATTAAATAGAGAAGCTTTTAGCAGGAAGAAATTAAACCATATCAATAGTTAGATTAAATGTAAATGAGATTAAACACCCAATCAAAAGCAAGGTGAAATTGATAGTAATAAAACAAGATCCAACCATGCTTTGTATATAAAGAGACACCATTTAGATTAAAAAGACACAAATACCTTAAAACTAAGTAAGAATGAAAAGATATACTCAAACAAACAGGGACTATAAGAAAATTTAACTGATATTCTAATATCAGTTAAAAATAGACTTTAAGATGATAACATTGCTAGAAACAAAGAGGATATTTCATAATGGTCATAAGGAAGATATATAGCAACCATAAACATACATTTTTCTAACAACAGAGCTCCAAAATATGTAAACCCAAACTGACAGAATCTCAGGGAGAAAAGGCAATTCAATAATAGTTGAGCCTTCGGATACCCCACTCTCAGTAACTGAGAGAACTAGACAGAAAATGGGCAAGGATATAGAAGACCTGAAGAACAGCAGCAACCAGCCTGACTTCTCTATCTATAAAACACCCCACCCAACAACAGAGCATTCTCTTCAAGAGCACATGCAGCATTCTCCAGATAGACCTTGCACTGTAATTTCACAAAAGGCCTCCTCAATGAAGAGGATTCAAATAACACAAAGTATGTTTTCACATCAGAATAAAATTAATTAAAAAACAACAGAAAGATATTTGGAAAGCCCCTAATATTTGAAAATTCTAAAATTACTTAAATAACCCAGGTTAAATCCTCACAAGGAAAATAGAAAATTTGAACTAAATGAAAATGTAAAAATATCAACATTTATGAAGTACAGCTAAATAGTGTCTAGAGGAAATTTATAGCTTTAAAATGCCTATTTTAAAATATCTGAAATCACCAAACCAAGCTTCCCTCCCTTCAAAAAATTAGAAAAGAACAAACTGAACCCAAAGCAAGGAGAAGGGAAAGAAATAATAAAGACTAGTGCAAATTCCACAATAATGAAAAAACAGAGAGCCAATAGAAGAAAATAGATGAAGCTAAAGTCAATTCTTGTACCGTTTCTTATGAGGTTGTGTAGTGTAGTTATATAAGAGAATACCTTGTTCTAGGTAATATGTATCATGTTCAAACTTATGCTCGGATGATTCAGAAGAATACTGTTATGGGCAGAAATGTTTATGTCCCCTAAAATTCGAACTCCCACTGTGGGTGCATTTGGACATGGGGTCTCTCGGCGAAGTAACTGAGGTTGAATGAGGCCCTAAGGGTGGGCACTCGATCTGATAGGATTAGGATCCCTCAATGACACCAGAGGGCGGTTCGTTCTCTCCATGTGCATGTATCAAGGACAGGCCAATTGAGGACACAGAGATGGTGGGGATGTTTACAAGTCAGAAGAGAACCCTAACAGAAACTGACCATGCTGGCACCTTCTAGCCTCCAAAACGATGAGAGAACATAAATGACAGCAATAAACTGCACATTTTCCAAGGAAGCATCTTGACCTTATCTAAGCCACTCCTGAAGCTTAAGTTTCACCTCAGTCTATGGTGATTTTGCGAGCCACATAGCCCGCTGGACTACCTCCCTACCTACCTAGAGTGCACCTCGCACAGGTGGAAAATTGGCAACACTCAGGGAGTCTAGGCTGGAGCAAGGTGAAGGGAAGTTCTCTGTGTTATTCTCAGAATGCTGTGTTATTGCAACTAAGTGTGAAAATATGCTAAAAAAAAATAAAACTAAACCTTCCCCCTGCCTGTGTGGTGGACACTTTAAGCTGCTGGGCTGTGATGGGCTGGAGGCTGTGCTCTCCTGGTTCCCTGGACTGAGGTGAGGGCCTTGGCTTAGTCCTGCCCTCCTGCACAGGGTTCTTTTGCCTTCATCCCACAAAGTCGTCAGAACGGTGGACGCAGATCCACTCTCTGCTTCCCTCCCGGTGCCTGCCCTGTGTTTCCTGTGGTCCTCCCGGAAAGGCTACAAAAGTGTTTCAAGAGGACTCCAGTCCAAGATGCTTCCTTGGAAAATTCTGTGTTTCAGGTGTCAGCAATGTGCACATTAATGGTTAAGCAAACGGGGAGCAACCTCAAGGCCTGGTGGGAACATTTCAACTGAGCTTAAATATTCAAAATGCTAACAACCAAATCCTGTCCCTCAGCGCAGCAGCACTCGGATCCTACTGACCTCAAGCTTCCACGCTCCTCCCTGGGCTCATCAAGAGGAAACCACCGGGCTGGACGCAGGCTCATGCTTGCAATTAATCCGGGCACTTTGGGAGGCCGGGAGGTGGGCGGGATCACTGAGGCCAGGAGTTTGAGACCGCCTGGCCAACATGGTGAAACCAGCTCTCTACTAAAATACAAAAATTAGTCGGACATGGTGGGGCAGTGAGCCGACTGCCCCACTGCTCCTCCAGCCTGGTGACAGAGTTTGGAGACTCTGTCTCCAGGAAAACCACCAGCCTCCCTGGGACTGCTTGGTGCATGTGTCCTCTACTAGAGAGCAGGCTGCAAAGAAACCTTCAATTTTGCTTTTAATGCACTCGGGTTTCAAATGCTCTGAAAACCCCTCAGCTTCCCACTACAACTGCAACTGCTAAGCTTGGTAGGTATCAAGACTGGGGTTGCTCCCTGGGTCTCAACCTTCGCCCTTTCCACTTGTTCCCACTCTCATCCTCAAGCTGTTCCATTCAACATGGAAGACACTCATTTCAGAAGTGCTGTGGGAAACCCCATGTCCCTCAAAAGTCTTCTAGGAAACCCCACTGCCGCTGCTCCAGCTTGCTCTCTGCCACACCCCATTGACAAGAAATGTAGAGTTGCTAGGGTGAATACTTGGCACCAACACTAAACAGCAGCAGCATACTGACCACGCCAGTTTCCACATTTTCCCTTCTGTTTTGGGGTATAAAATGATTTATACCCGTGTTAAATCCACTTAAGACCAGGAGGTGGTATGTGGACAACAGGTCACCACTCCCAAACTTTATGGTGACAATCAAGCCAAGGTACAAGCACGCTAAAATTACCACCCGTGCACCCACCTCTTCCGATTTTTCCGCAGGCGGGTGCCAGAGGAGGGCGTTCCACATGGCTCTTGCTGTGTCTCACGAGGTGCACTTCTCTCATGCACCAAGAGAAAAACCTGACATCTTCCCCTGCCTGGTGCATTGTGCCAGTAGTGGCAGAAAACTTGGTGCAACAAAACTCACTTTTAGTCTTTATTGGCATGTAGTTTCAGACAACTGTGGACACAATTCCCTCAGAACAGCCTATGGTGCAAAGGAGGAAGGGAAGAGTGTCAGAATGTGGAAGGCTTGTCAGAAGTTGGTTACAGACCTCTTCTGAGCACCTTGTTTGTGTCAACCTCCGCTAACCTTGAATGAAATCTATCAGCTGGGAGAAACAAGCACCAGGGGACACCTTCATGGGTTACTGGTAAAGAAAGCCCCACTATCTACAAAATAGAAATGGAAAACATTTAAAGTTTTATCCATTTTTAGTTTTGAACTAGAAATCTTCCAAGTTTAATATATACTTTTAGTGGAATTCCCCTGCCAAAACAAACAAAACCCCACCCTCTAAACCAAATGGTATTCCTGCATCTTGGGCAATAGCTCCTTCACTGTCAAGTAGTTCCAAAGGAAAGCACACAAGTAGGTAAGTGCCCTGAAGCAGTTTTGCTGTGATCAAATTGATCAGGAGACAACAATGTGGTTCTGTAAATATCAGCACATCAACAGTGGGTTCCCACACCTCTATCTAGGGAAACCCGCTAAGCAGCCGGGAAACAGAGCGCCGGGTCACTCCCTTACATGTAGGCTGCTTGGCAGTCATAACGCCCCAGATGCATTTCAGCACACAGCTCTCTGGTTTGCTTTCTGCAAATTGACAGAAAACTGCCTGGCTTCCTATCCAGTAAATGGTTTTCAAACTAAGCAGTCAAGGAACACCAAAACTTACTCCCATCTGCCTGTTGGTGGCCTTCCTGCATTTGCTGCCACATCCCTTCCTAGCTAACTGCTCCCCTGTCTAGACGGAAGCCACCCAGTGTCAACGTCTGTGTCTCCTCACCCGAGTCATCTCCATCTGCACAGTGCCTTGTGTACTGCATTGGGTATTTGCTCAGAGGTCAAGAGAGGAACTGACTCACGCAGCATTAGTGGATGTTCACTTCAAGCTTCCTGTTGATCGTAACGTTAGTATAGGGAAGGGCAAAAAGCAGAATTTGACCCCAAAAGCCTGGCCATCTGAATGAACTCAATGTCCATGCTCAGTGCTGTGGGAAGATGGTTAGCAACAGAAATGTCCTTAGAGGGATTTCTAGGTATCTACACCTGGACCAGGTAAGTTCATCCCACATACTAAAAAGGTAGGTGGACAAAAACAGACTTCTACTGAGTTGTGTCCCTTTCACAATAAATTGTTTCATTTAAAATGAAACTGTCTTATTTAGGTCTTATATATGTGTGTCTGTAAGCCACAATAAAGAATAATATTTAAAACAGAATAAACTCAACACCTATATCATACTCACACATAAAATTAACTCAAAGTGGATCACAGACAAAAATAGTGTAACAAAAAAAATTCTGAAACTTGGAGAACTTTTACACTTTGGGCTAAGTGAAGATTTCTCTAGTAAAGATAGAGTATCTTAGTGAAGATATAACAAAAGCACACCATGAAAGAACAAACTGATAAACCAGGGACTTCATCAACCGAAGTCAAGCCAAATGAAGAAACGTTTACAAAAACCTGTATGCAAATGTTTATAGCAGTTTACTATCAATCTCCCAAACCTGGAAACAACCTAAAGTTCCTTAACTGGGGAATGGATAAACAAGCTCTGGTACAGCCACAATGGAATACCATCTGGCAATAAAAAGAACCCGCAACATCATAATGAATCTCAAATCATCATGCTAAGTGAAATAAGCCAGACTCCAGAGGCAACATATTGTATGATTCCATTTATATGACACTGTCAAAAAGGCAACCATATAGAAACAGAAGAGATCGCCAGGGGCTGGAAGAGGGTTGAATATAAAGGTGTACAAATGATTTGAGAAGATAAAGAGTTCTATGTATTAACTGCAGTAAATAAACAGTATGTGTTTGTCAAAATTTGAGACAAACAGTAACTTACTGTATGTAAATTATACCTTAATAAAGATGAAAAAATAAAATCCACATAATATTTAATGAGGCACTTTGGGATATGGGAAAAGGAAATATATTCGAACAGAAAGGTTTCCAGAAACTGCTTCCTTGTGTGCATTCATCACACAGAGGTAAACATTTCTTTTTCTCACGACAGATGAAACTATTTTCCTTAATGGAATCTGTAGGGATATTTGTGAGCACTTTGAGGCCTATGGTGAAAGGAAATATCTTCTTTTTTTATTATTATACTTTGGGTTTAGGGTACACATGTGCACAATGTGCAGGTTTGTTAAAATGTATCCATGTGCCATGTTGGTTGCATCCCATTATAGTCATTTTAACATTAGGTACATTTTCTAATGCTGTCCCTCCCCTCCCACCAGCCACAGTCCCTGGAGGGTGATGTTTCCCCATACTGTGTCCCTTGAGTTCTCACTGTTCAATTCCACCTATGGTGAGAACATGGCGTTCGTTTTTTGTCCTTCGCGATGGTTTACGGAATGATGGTTTCAGTTTCTTCCATGTCCCTGCAAGGGACATGGAACTCATCATTTTTTTATGGCTGCGTATTTACATGAATTGTGTACCGCACATTTCTTAATCCAGTCTATAGTTGTTGGACATTTGGGTTGGTTCTTGCTCTTTGCTGTTGTGAATAGGTATAACATACGTGTGCATGTGTCTTTATAGCAGCATGATTTTATAGTCACTTCATTATATACCCAGTAATGGGATGACTGAGTCAAATGGTATTTCTAGTTCTAGATCCCCTGAGGGAATCTGCGACCCACTGTGGTTGAACTAGATTACAGTCCCACCAACAGTGTA
>JAKGGE010001260.1:0-26697 GCA_023748175.1 Hoolock leuconedys
GCACTTTGGGATATGGGAAAAAGGAAATATATTCACATAA
Source organism: Hoolock leuconedys (assembly GCA_023748175.1). Taxonomy (NCBI): domain Eukaryota; kingdom Metazoa; phylum Chordata; class Mammalia; order Primates; family Hylobatidae; genus Hoolock; species Hoolock leuconedys. The sequence goes on from JAKGGE010001260.1 coordinate 41, forward strand.
AAACTAGACAGAAGCTTTCTGAGACACTTCTTTGTGATATGTGCACTCATGTCACAGAATTGAACCATTCTTTTGATTGAGCAGTTTGGAAAAGTCTTTTGTAGAATCTGCAAGGGATATTTGTGAGCACTTTGGGGCCTATGGTGAAAAGGAAATATCTTCTTTTTTTATTATTATACTTTAGGTTTAATATGTAAGTCTTTAATCCATCTTGAATTAATTTTTGTATAAGGTGTAAGGAAGGGATCAGTTTCAGCTTTCTACATATGGCTAGCCAGTTTTCCCAGCACCGTTTATTAAATAGGGAATCCTTTCCCCATTGCTTGTTTTGTCAGGTTTTCAAAGATCAGATAGTTGTAGATATGCGGCATTATTTCTGGGGCTCTGTTCTGTTCCATTGATCTATGTCTCTGTTGTGGTACCAGTACCATGCTGTTTTGGTTACTGTAGCCTTGTAGTATAGTTTGAAGTCAGGTAGCGTGATGCCTCCAGCTTTGTTCTTTTGCCTTAGGATTGACTTGGTGATGCGGGCTCTTTTTGATTCCGTATGAACTTTAAAGTAGTTTTTTCCAATTCTGTGAAGAAAGTCATTGGTAGCTTGATGGGGATGGCATTGAATCTATAAATTACCTTGGACAGTATGGCCATTTTCACGATATTGATTCTTCCAACCCATGAGCATGGAATGTTCTTCCATTTGTTTGTATCCTCTTTTATTTCATTGAGCAGTGGTTTATAGTTCTCCTTGAAGGGTCCTTCACATCCCTTCTAAGTTGGATTCCTAGGTATTTGATTCTCTTTGAAGCAATTGTGAATGGGAGTTCACTCATGATTTGGCTCTCTGTTTGTCTGTGATTGGTGTACAAGAATGCTTGTGACTTTTGTACATTGACTTTGTATCCTGAGACTTTGCTGAAGTTGCTAATCAGATTTAGGAGATTTTGGGCTGAGACAATGGGGTTTTCTAGATATACAATCATGTCATCTGCAAACAGGGACAATTTGACTTCCTCTTTTCCTAATTGAATACCCTTTATTTCCTTCTCCTGCCTGATTGCCCTGGCCAGAACTTCCAGCACTATGTTGAATAGGGCTGGTGAGAGATGGCATCCCTGTCTTGTGCCAGTTTTCAAAGATCAGATAGTTGTAGATATGCGGCATTATTTCTGGGGCTCTGTTCTGTTCCATTGATCTATGTCTCTGTTGTGGTACCAGTACCATGCTGTTTTGGTTACTGTAGCCTTGTAGTATAGTTTGAAGTCAGGTAGCGTGATGCCTCCAGCTTTGTTCTTTTGCCTTAGGATTGACTTGGTGATGCGGGCTCTTTTTTTTTGATGGGGTTGTTTCTTTTTTCTTGTAAATTTGTTTGAGTTCGTTGTAGATTCTGGATATCAGCCCTTTGTCAGATGAGTAGGTTGTGAAAATTTTCTCGCATTCTGTGGGTTGCCTGTTCACTCTGATGGTAGATTGTATTTCTGTGGGATCGGTGGTGATATCCCCTTTTTCATTTTTTATCATATCTATTTGATTCTTCTCTCTTTTCCTCTTTGTTAGTCTTGGTAGCGGTCCATCAATTTTGTTGATCTTCTCAAAAAACCAGCTCCTGGATTCATTAATTTTTGAAGTGCTTTTGTGTCTCTATTTCCTTCAGTTCTGATCTGATTTTAGTTATCTCTGGCCTTCTGCGAGCTTTTGAGTGTGTTTGTTGTTGCTTTTCTAGTTCTCTTAATTGTGATGTTAGGGTGTCATTTTGGATCTTTCCTGCTTTCTCTAGGGGCATTTAGTGCTATAAATTTCCCTCCACTCACTGCTTTGAATGTGTCCCAGAAATTCTGGCATGTTTTGTCTTTGGTTCTGTTTATATGCTGGATTACATTTATTGATTTGCATATGTTGAACCAGCCTTGCATCAGGGAAGAAGCCCACTTGATCATGGTGTGTAAGCTTTTGATGTGCTGCTGGATTCAGTTTGCCAGTATTTTATTGAGGATTTTTGCATCAATGTTCATCAAGGATATTGGTCTGAAATTCTCTTTTTTGGTTGGTAAGCTATTGATTATTGCCACAATTTCAGAGCCTGTTATTGGTCTATTCAGAGTCAACTTCTTCCTGGTTTAGTCTTGGGAGGTATATTTGTCGAGGAATTTATCCATTTCTTTTAGATTTTCTAGCATATTTGTGTAGAGGTTTTGTAGTATTCTCTGATGGTAGATTGTATTTCTGTGGGATCGGTGGTGATATCCCCTTTTTCATTTTTTATCATATCTATTTGATTCTTCTCTCTTTTCCTCTTTGTTAGTCTTGGTAGCGGTCCATCAATTTTGTTGATCTTTTCTAAAAACCAGCTCCTGGATTCATTAATTTTTGAAGTGCTTTTGTGTCTCTATTTCCTTCAGTTCTGATCTGATTTTAGTTATCTCTGGCCTTCTGCGAGCTTTTGAGTGTGTTTGTTGTTGCTTTTCTAGTTCTCTTAATTGTGATGTTAGGGTGTCATTTTGGATCTTTCCTGCTTTCTCTAGGGGCATTTAGTGCTATAAATTTCCCTCCACTCACTGCTTTGAATGTGTCCCAGAAATTCTGGTATGTTTTTGTCTTTGGTTCTGTTTATATGCTGGATTACATTTATTGATTTGCATATGTTGAACCAGCCTTGCATCAGGGAAGAAGCCCACTTGATCATGGTGTGTAAGCTTTTGATGTGCTGCTGGATTCAGTTTGCCAGTATTTTATTGAGGATTTTTGCATCAATGTTCATCAAGGATATTGGTCTGAAATTCTCTTTTTTGGTTGGTAAGCTATTGATTATTGCCACAATTTCAGAGCCTGTTATTGGTCTATTCAGAGTCAACTTCTTCCTGGTTTAGTCTTGGGAGGTATATTTGTCGAGGAATTTATCCATTTCTTTTAGATTTTCTAGCATATTTGTGTAGAGGTTTTGTAGTATTCTCTGATGGTAGATTGTATTTCTGTGGGATCGGTGGTGATATCCCCTTTTTCATTTTTTATCATATCTATTTGATTCTTCTCTCTTTTCCTCTTTGTTAGTCTTGGTAGCGGTCCATCAATTTTGTTGATCTTTTCTAAAAACCAGCTCCTGGATTCATTAATTTTTGAAGTGCTTTTGTGTCTCTATTTCCTTCAGTTCTGATCTGATTTTAGTTATCTCTGGCCTTCTGCGAGCTTTTGAGTGTGTTTGTTGTTGCTTTTCTAGTTCTCTTAATTGTGATGTTAGGGTGTCATTTTGGATCTTTCCTGCTTTCTCTAGGGGCATTTAGTGCTATAAATTTCCCTCCACTCACTGCTTTGAATGTGTCCCAGAAATTCTGGTATGTTTTTGTCTTTGGTTCTGTTTATATGCTGGATTACATTTATTGATTTGCATATGTTGAACCAGCCTTGCATCAGGGAAGAAGCCCACTTGATCATGGTGTGTAAGCTTTTGATGTGCTGCTGGATTCAGTTTGCCAGTATTTTATTGAGGATTTTTGCATCAATGTTCATCAAGGATATTGGTCTGAAATTCTCTTTTTTGGTTGGTAAGCTATTGATTATTGCCACAATTTCAGAGCCTGTTATTGGTCTATTCAGAGAGTCAACTTCTTCCTGGTTTAGTCTTGGGAGGTATATTTGTCGAGGAATTTATCCATTTCTTTTAGATTTTCTAGCATATTTGTGTAGAGGTTTTGTAGTATTCTCTGATGGTAGATTGTATTTCTGTGGGATCGGTGGTGATATCCCCTTTTTCATTATGTAATGGCCTTCTTTGTCTCTTTTCATCTTTGTTGGTTTAAAGTCTATTTTATCAGAGACTAGGATTGGTACCCCTGCCTTTTTTGGTTTTCTATTTGCTTCATAGATCTTCCTCCATCCCTTTATTTTGAGTCTATGTGTGTCTCTGCATGTGAGATGGGTTTCCTGAATACAGCACACTGATGGGTCTTGACTTCTTATCAGTTTGCCAGTCTGTGTCTTTTAATTGGAGCATTTAGCCCATTTACATTAAAGTTAATATTGTTATGTGTGAATTTGATCTTGTCATTATGATGTTAGCTGGTTATTTTGCTCGTTAGTTGTTGCAGTTTCTTCCCTAGCCTCGATGGTCTTTACAATTTGGCATGTTTTGTCTTTGTTCTCGTTGGTTTCAAGAACATCTTTATTTCTGCCTTCATTTCATTATGTACCCAGTAGTCATTCAGGAGCAGGTTGTTCAGTTTCCATGTAGTTGAGTGGTTTTGAGTGAGTTTCTTAATCCTGAGTTCTAGTTTGATTGCACTGTGGTCTGAGAGACAGTTTGTTATAATTTCCATTCTTTTACATTTGCTGAGGAGAGCTTTACTTCCAACTATGTGATCGATTTTGGAATAGGTGTGGTGTGGTGCTGAAAAAAATGTATATTCTGTTGATTTGGGGTGGAGAGTTCTGTAGATGTCTATTAAGTCCACTTTGTGCAGAGCTGAGTTCAATTCCTGGATATCCTTGTTCACTTTCTGTCTCATTGATCTGTCTAATGTTGACAGTAGGGTGTTACAATCTCCCATGATTATTGTGTGGGAGTTTAAGTCCCTTTGTACATCACTCAGGACTTGCTTTATGAATCTGGGTGCTCCTGTGTTTGGTCCATGTATATTTAGGAGAGTTAGCTCTTCTTGTTGAATTGATCCCTTTACCATTATGTAATGGCCTTCTTTGTCTCTTTTCATCTTTGTTGGTTTAAAGTCTATTTTATCAGAGACTAGGATTGGTACCCCTGCCTTTTTTGGTTTTCTATTTGCTTCATAGATCTTCCTCCATCCCTTTATTTTGAGTCTATGTGTGTCTCTGCATGTGAGATGGGTTTCCTGAATACAGCACACTGATGGGTCTTGACTTCTTATCCAGTTTGCCAGTCTGTGTCTTTTAATTGGAGCATTTAGCCCATTTACATTAAAGTTAATATTGTTATGTGTGAATTTGATCTTGTCATTATGATGTTAGCTGGTTATTTTGCTCGTTAGTTGTTGCAGTTTCTTCCTAGCCTCGATGGTCTTTACAATTTGGCATGTTTTGTCTTTGTTCTCGTTGGTTTCAAAGAACATCTTTATTTCTGCCTTCATTTCATTATGTACCCAGTAGTCATTCAGGAGCAGGTTGTTCAGTTTCCATGTAGTTGAGTGGTTTTGAGTGAGTTTCTTAATCCTGAGTTCTAGTTTGATTGCACTGTGGTCTGAGAGACAGTTTGTTATAATTTCCATTCTTTTACATTTGCTGAGGAGAGCTTTACTTCCAACTATGTGATCGATTTTGGAATAGGTGTGGTGTGGTGCTGAAAAAAATGTATATTCTGTTGATTTGGGGTGGAGAGTTCTGTAGATGTCTATTAAGTCCACTTTGTGCAGAGCTGAGTTCAATTCCTGGATATCCTTGTTCACTTTCTGTCTCATTGATCTGTCTAATGTTGACGGTAGGGTGTTACAATCTCCCATGATTATTGTGTGGGAGTTTAAGTCCCTTTGTACATCACTCAGGACTTGCTTTATGAATCTGGGTGCTCCTGTGTTTGGTCCATGTATATTTAGGAGAGTTAGCTCTTCTTGTTGAATTGATCCCTTTACCATTATGTAATGGCCTTCTTTGTCTCTTTTCATCTTTGTTGGTTTAAAGTCTATTTTATCAGAGACTAGGATTGGTACCCCTGCCTTTTTTGGTTTTCTATTTGCTTCATAGATCTTCCTCCATCCCTTTATTTTGAGTCTATGTGTGTCTCTGCATGTGAGATGGGTTTCCTGAATACAGCACACTGATGGGTCTTGACTTCTTATCCAGTTTGCCAGTCTGTGTCTTTTAATTGGAGCATTTAGCCCATTTACATTAAAGTTAATATTGTTATGTGTGAATTTGATCTTGTCATTATGATGTTAGCTGGTTATTTTGCTCGTTAGTTGTTGCAGTTTCTTCCTAGCCTCGATGGTCTTTACAATTTGGCATGTTTTTGCAGTGACTGGTACTGGTTGTTCCTTTCCATGTTTAGTGCTTTCTTCAGGAGCTCTTTTAGGGCAGGCCTGGTGATGACAAAATCACTCAGCATTTGCTTGTCTGTAAAGTATTTTATTTCTCCTTCTCTTAGGAAGCTCAGTTTGTCTGTATATGAAATTCTGGGTTGAAAATTCTTTTCTTTAAGAATGTTGAATATCGGCCCCACTCTCTTCTGGCTTGTAGAGTTTCTGCCGAGAGATGAGCTGTTAGTCTGATGGGCTTCACTTTGTGGGTAACCCACCTTTCTCTCTGGCTGCCCTTGACATTTTTCCTTCATTTCAACTTTGGTGAATCTGACAATTATGTGTCTTGGGTTGCTCTTCTCGAGGAGTATCTTTGTGGCGTTCTCTGTATTTCCTGAATCTGAATCTTGACCCACCTTGCTAGATTGGGGAAGTTCTCCTGGATAATATCTTGTAGAGTGTTTTCCAACTTGATTGTATTCTCCCCATCACTTTCAGGTACACCAATCAGAGGTAGGTTTGTTGTTTTCACATAGTCCCAAATTTCTTGGAGTCTTTGTTCATTTCTTTTTATTCTTTTTTCTCTAAACTTCCCTTCTCACTTCATTTCATTCATTTCATCTTCCATCATTGATACCCTGTCTTCCGGTTGATAGCATCAGCTACCGAGGCTTCTGCAATCTTCACGTAGTTCTCGAAACTTGGCTTTCAACTCCATCAGCTCCTTTAAGCCCTTCTCTGCATTGGTTATTCTAGTTATCTGTTCGTCTAATTTTTTTTCAAAGTTTTTTTTATTTTTATTTTTTTTATTTTTATTTTTTATTTTTATTTTTTATTTTTATTTTTATTTTTTATTTTTATTTTTTATTTTTATTTTTATTTTTTATTTTTATTTTTTATTTTGAATGATCTCTTGTTTTCCTTTTTTTTATTAGTATTATGCTTTGGGTTTTAGGGTACATGTGCACAATGTGCAGGTTTGTTACATATGTATCCATGTGCCATGTTGTTTTGCTGCACCCATTAACTCATCATTTAGCATTAGGTATATCTCTAATGCTGTCCTCCCTCCCCAACCCACAACTGTCCCCGGAGGTGATGTTCCCTTTCCTGTGTCCATGAGTTCTCACTGTTCAATTCCCACCAGATATCCTTGTTCACTTTCTGTCTCATTGATCTGTCTAATGTTGACGGTAGGGTGTTACAATCTCCCATGATTATTGTGTGGGAGTTTAAGTCCCTTTGTACATCACTCAGGACTTGCTTGTCTGTAAAGTATTTTATTTCTCCTTCTCTTAGGAAGCTCAGTTTGTCTGTATATGAAATTCTGGGTTGAAAATTCTTTTCTTTAAGAATGTTGAATATCGGCCCCACTCTCTTCTGGCTTGTAGAGTTTCTGCCGAGAGATGAGCTGTTAGTCTGATGGGCTTCACTTTGTGGGTAACCCACCTTTCTCTCTGGCTGCCCTTGACATTTTTCCTTCATTTCAACTTTGGTGAATCTGACAATTATGTGTCTTGGAGTTGCTCTTCTCGAGGAGTATCTTTGTGGCGTTCTCTGTATTTCCTGAATCTGAATCTTGACCCACCTTGCTAGATTGGGGAAGTTCTCCTGGATAATATCTTGTAGAGTGTTTTCCAACTTGATTGTATTCTCCCCATCACTTTCAGGTACACCAATCAGAGGTAGGTTTGTTGTTTTCACATAGTCCCAAATTTCTTGGGTCTTTGTTCATTTCTTTTTATTCTTTTTTCTCTAAACTTCCCTTCTCACTTCATTTCATTCATTTCATCTTCCATCATTGATACCCTGTCTTCCGGTTGATAGCATCAGCTACCGAGGCTTCTGCAATCTTCACGTAGTTCTCGAAACTTGGCTTTCAACTCCATCAGCTCCTTTAAGCCCTTCTCTGCATTGGTTATTCTAGTTATCTGTTCGTCTAATTTTTTTTCAAAGTTTTTTTTATTTTTATTTTTTTTGTTTATTTTTTTATTTTTATTTATTTATTTTTTATTTTTTTATTTTTATTTTTATTTTTTTTTTTATTTTGAATGATCTCTTGTTTTCCTTTTTTTATTAGTATTATGCTTTAGGTTTTAGGGTACATGTGCACAATGTGCAGGTTTGTTACATATGTATCCATGTGCCATGTTGTTTTGCTGCACCCATTAACTCATCATTTAGCATTAGGTATATCTCCTAATGCTGTCCCTCCCCCCTCCCCAACCCCACAACTGTCCCCGGAGGGTGATGTTCCCTTTCCTGTGTCCATGAGTTCTCACTGTTCAATTCCCACCTATGAGTGAGAACATGCGGTGTTTGGTTTTTTGTCCTTGTGATAGTTTACTGAGAATGATGTTTTCCAGTTTCATCCATGTCTCTACAAAGGACATGAACTCATCATTTTTATGGCTGCATAGTATTCCATGGTGAATATATGCAACATTTTCTTAATCAGTCTATCATTGTTGGATATTTGGGTTGGTTCCAACTCTTTGCTATTGTTTTGAATTTCCTCCCATAGCTCAGAGTAGTTTGATCATCTGAAGACTTCTTCTCTCAACTCGTCAAAGTCATTCTCCATCCAGCTTTGTTCCATTGCTGGTGAGGAACTGCGTTCCTTTGGAGGAGGAGAGGTGCTCTGCTTTTAGCGTTTACAGTTTTCTGCTGTTTTTTCCCCATCTTTGTGGTTTTATCTACTTCTGGTCTTTGATGATGGTGATGTACAGATGGGTTTTTGGTGTTGATGTCCTTTCTGTTTGTTAGTTTTCCTTCTACCAGACAGGACCCTCAGCTGCAGGTCTGTTGGATTGTGCTAGAGGTCCACTCCAGGTGCTGTTTGGCTGGGTGTCAGCAGCAGTGGCTGCAGAACAGCTGATTTTCATGAGACCACAAATTCAGCTGTCTGACGGTTCCTCTGGAAGTTTTTTGTCCTTGTGATAGTTTACTGAGAATGATGTTTTCCAGTTTCATCCATGTCTCTACAAGGACATGAACTCATCATTTTATGGCTGCATAGTATTCCATGGTGAATATATGCAACATTTTCTTAATCAGTCTATCATTGTTGGATATTTGGGTTGGTTCCAACTCTTTGCTATTGTGAATAGCATCAGAGAAATGCAAATCAAAACCACAATGAGATACCATCTCACACCAGTTAGAATGGCCATCATTAAAAAGTCATGAGACAACAGGTGCTGGAGAGGATGTGAGAACTAGGAACACTTTTACACTGTTGGTGGGACTGTAAACTAGTTCAACCATTTTGGAAGTCAGTGTGGCATTCCTCAGGGATCTAGAGCTGGAAATACAATTTGACCCAGCCAACACATTACTGGGTATATACCCAAGGACTATAAATCATGCTGCTATAAAGACACATGCACATGTATGATTTTCAAAGTTTTTAACTTCTTTGCTATTGTTTTGAATTTCCTCCCATAGCTCAGAGTAGTTTGATCATCTGAAGACTTCTTCTCTCAACTCGTCAAAGTCATTCTCCATCCAGCTTTGTTCCATTGCTGGTGAGGAACTGCGTTCCTTTGGAGGAGGAGAGGTGCTCTGCTTTTAGCGTTTACAGTTTTCTGCTGTTTTTTCCCCATCTTTGTGGTTTTATCTACTTCTGGTCTTTGATGATGGTGATGTACAGATGGGTTTTTGGTGTTGATGTCCTTTCTGTTTGTTAGTTTTCCTTCTACCAGACAGGACCCTCAGCTGCAGGTCTGTTGGATTGTGCTAGAGGTCCACTCCAGGTGCTGTTTGGCTGGGTGTCAGCAGCAGTGGCTGCAGAACAGCTGATTTTCATGAGACCACAAATTCAGCTGTCTGACAGTTCCTCTGGAAGTTTTGTCTCAGAGGAGTGTGTGGCCAGTGAGGTGTCAGTCTGTCCCTACTGGGGTGTGCCTTCCAATTAGGCGGCTCGGGGTTCAGGGACCCACTTTCGGAGGCAGTCTACCCGTTCTCAGATCTCCAGCTGCATGCTGGGAGGACGACTACTCTCTTCAAAGCTGTCAGACAGGGACATTTAAGTCTGCAGAGGTTCCTGCTGACTGTATGTCTGTGAACTGCCCCAGAGGTGGAGCCTATAGAGGCAGGCAGGCCTCCTTGAGCTGTGGTGGGCTCCACCCAGTTCGAGCTTCCTGGCTGCTTTGTTTCCCTAGCAAGCCTGGGCAATGGCAGGTGCCCCTCCCTAGCCTCGCTGCTGCCCTGCAGTTTGATCTCAGACTGCTGTGCTGGCAATCAGCAAGACTCCGTGGGCATGGGATCCTCCAATCCAGTTGCGGGACACAATCTCCTGGTGTGCCATTTTCCAAGCCCATTGGAAAAGCACAGTATTAGGGTGGGACTGACCTGACTTTCCAGGTGCCATCTGTTACCCCTTTTTTGACTAGGAAGAGAACTCCCTGACCCCTTGTGCTTCCTGAGTAAGGCAATGCCTCACCCTGCTTCAGCTCGCACACAGTGCGCTGCACTGACTGTCCTGCACCCACTGTTTGGCACTCCCTAGTGAGATGAACCCAGTACCTCAAATGGAAATGCAGAAATCACCCATCTTCTGTGTTGCTCACGCTGGGAGCTGTAGACCAGAGCTGTTCTTATTTGGCCATCTTGGCTCCTGAAATATCTTCATATAAAATGTAGACAGAAGCTTTCTGAGAAACTTATATATGATGTGTGCTTTCATCTCATAGAGTTGAACCATTTTTTTTTTTTTGGAGCTCTGGGTTTATTTATTTATTTATTTATTTATTTATTTATTTATTTATTTATTTATTTATTTATTTATTTATTTATTTATTTATTTATTTATTTATTTATTTATTTATTTATTTATTTATTTATTTATTTATTTATTTATTTATTTATTTATTTATTTATTTATTTATTTATTTATTTATTTATTTATTTATTTATTTATTTATTTATTTATTTATTTATTATTATTTTTGTACTTTAGGTTTTAGGGTACATGAGTACAACGTGCAGCTTTGTTTCATATGTATACATGTGCCATGTTTGTGTGCTGCACCCATGAGCTCATCATTTAGCATTAGGTATATCTCTAATGCTATCCCTCCCCCCTTTCCCCACCCGACAACAGTCCCTGGTGTGTGGTGTGTGATGATTCCCTTCTTGTGTCCATGTGTTCTCATTGTTCAATTCCCAACTGTGAGTGAGAAGATGTGGTGTTTGATTTTTTGTCCTTGTGATAGTTTGCTGAGAATGATGGTTTCCAGCTTCATCCATGTCCCTACAAATGACATGAACTCATCATTTTTTATGGTCGTATAGTATTTCATGACATATATGTGCCACATTTTCTTCATCCTGTCTATCATTGTTGGACATTTAGATTGGTTCCAAGTCTTTGCTATTGTGAATAGTGCCACTATAAACATATGTGTTCATGTGTCTTTATAGTAGCATGATTTATAATCCTTTCGGTGCATACCCAGTCATGGGATGGCTGGGTCAAATGGTATTTCTAGTTCTAGATCCCTGAGGAATCGCCACACTGACTTCCACAATGGGTGAACTAGTTTATGGTCCCACCAACAGTGCAAAAGTGTTCCTATTTCTCACATCCTCTCCAGCACCAGTTGTTTCCTGATATTTTAATGATCGTCATACTAACTGGTGTGAGATGGTATCTCATTGTGGTTTTGATAAGCATTCCTCTCAAGGCCAGTGATGTTGAGCATTTTTTCATTTGTTCATTGGCTGCATAAATGTCTTCTTTTGAAGTGTCTGTTCATATCCTTCACCCACTTTTTTATGGGGTTGTTCTTTTTTCTTTTAAATTTGTCTGAGCTCATTGTAGATTCTGGATATTAGCCCTTTGTCAGATGATTGGGTTGCAAAATTTTCTCCCATTCTTTGGGAGGCCTGTTCACTCTGATGGTGGTTTCTTTTGCTGTGCAGAAGCTCTTTAGTTTAATTAGATCCCATTTGTCAATTGTGGATTTTGTTGCCATTGCTTTTGTTGTTTTGACATGAAGACCTTGCCCATGCTTATGTCCTGAATGGTATTGCCTAGGTTTTCTTCTAGGGTTTTCATGTGAAGCATTCTTTTGATTGAGCAGTTTGAAAACAGTCTATTTGTAGAATCTACAAGGGATATTTGTGAGTGCTTTGAGGCCTTTGGTGAAAAAGGAAATATCTTCACATAAAAATTAGACAGAAGCTTTCTGAGAAACTTATATATGATGTGTGCATTCATCTCATAGAGTTGAACCAGTCTTTTGATTGAGCAGTTTGAAAACAGTCTATTTGTAGAATCTACAGCAGTTGGATATTTGTGAGCAGTTTGAGGACTATGGTGAAAAAGGAAATATCATCACATAAAAACTTAGACAGAAGCTTTCTGAGAAACTTCCTGTTTATGTGTGCATTCATCTCACAGAGTTGAACCAGTCTTTTGATTGAGCAGTTTGGATACTCTGTTCTTGCAGAATCTGAAAGGAGATATTTGTGAGTGCTTTGAGGCCTTTGGTGAAAAAGGAAATATCTTCACATAAAAAATAGACAGAAGCTATTCTGAGAAACCTACCTGTTGATGTGTGCATTCATCTCACAGAGATGAACCAGTCTTTTGATTGAGCAGTTTGGATACTCTGTTCTTGCAGAATCTGAAAGGAGATATTTGTGAGTGCTTTGAGGCCTTTGGTGAAAAAGGAAATATCTTCATATAAAAAATAGACAGAAGATTCTGAGAAACCTCCCTTGTGATGTGTGCATTCATCTCACAGAGATGAACCGGTCTTTTGACTGAGCAGTTTGAAAACAGTCTATTTGTAGAATCTACAAAGGGATATTTGTGAGTGCTTTGAGGCCTATGATGAGAAAGGAAATATCTTCACATAAAAATTAGACAGAAGCTTTCTGAGAAACCACTTTGTGATGTGTGCATTCATCTCACAGAGTTGAACCAGTCTTTTGATTGAGCAGTTTGGAAACAGACTTTTTGTAGAATCTGCAAAGGGATATTTGTCAGCTCTATGAGGCCTACGGTGAAAAAGGAAATATCTTCACATAAAAATTAGACAGAAGCATTCTGAGAAACTTATATATGATGTGTGCTTTCATCTCATAGAGTTGAACCATTCTTTTGATTAATCAGTCTGGAAACTCTGTTCTTGCAGAATCTGAAAGGAGATATTTGTGAGTGCTTTGAGGCCTTTGGTGAAAAAGGAAATATCTTCACATAAAAATTAGAAAGAAGCTATTCTGAGAAACTTCCTGTTTATGTGTGCATTCATCTCACAGAGATGAACCAGTCTTTTGACTGAGCAGTTTGAAAACAGTCTATTTGTAGAATCTACAAGGGATATTTGTGAGTGCTTTGAGGCCTACGGTGAAAAAGGAAATATCATCACATAAAAACTAGAAAGAAGGTTTATGAGAAACTGCTTTGTGATGTATGTGTTCATCTCACAGTGGTAAATGTTTCTTTTCATTGAGCAGATTGGAAACTCTGTTCTGGTAGGATCCGCAAAGGGATATTTGTGAGCGCTTTGAAGCCTATGGTGAAAAAGGAAATATCTTCACATTAAAACTAGACAGAAGCTTTCTGAGAAACTTCCTGTTTATGTGTGCATTCATCTCACAGAGATGAACCAGTCTTTTGACTGAGCAGTTTGAAAACTCTGTTCTTGCAGAATCTGAAAGGAGATATTTGTGAGTGCTTTGAGGCCTTTGGTGAAAAGGAAATATATTCACATAAAACTAGAAAGAAGGTTTATGAGAAACTGCTTTGTAATGTGTGCATTCATCTCACAGAGATGAACCAGTCTTTTGACTGAGCAGTTTGAAAACAGTCTATTTGTAGAATCTACAAGGGATATTTGTGAGCACTATGAAGCCTGTGGTGAAAAGGAAATATATTCACATAAAACTAGAAAGAAGGTTTATGAGAAACTGCTTTGTGATGTATGTGTTCATCTCACAGAGGTAAATGTTTCTTTTCATTGAGCAGTTTGGAAACTCTGTTCTGGTAGGATCCGCAAAGGGATATTTGTGAGCACTATGAAGCCTGTGGTGAAAAGGAAATATATTCACATAAAACTAGACAGAAGCTTTCTCAGAAACCACTTTGTGATGTGTGCATTTCATCTCACAGAGTTAAACCATTCTTTTGATTGAGCAGTTTGGTAACAGTCCTTTTGTAAAATCTGCAAAGGGATATTTGTGAGCAGTTTGAGGACTATGGTGAAAAGGAAATATATTCACATAAAACTAGAAAGAAGGTTTATGAGAAACTGCTTTGTAATGTGTGCATTCATCTCACAGAGTTGAACCATTCTTTTGATTAATCAGTTTGGATACTCTGTTCTTGCAGAATCTGAAAGGAGATATTTGTGAGTGCTTTGAGGCCTTTGGTGAAAAGGAAATACTTCACATGAAAACTAGACAGAAGCTTTCTGAGAAACCACTTTGTGATGTGTGCATTCATCACACAGAGGTAAACATTTCTTTTCATTAAGCAGTTTTTAAACTCTATTCCTCTAGAATCTGCAAAGGGATATTTGTGAGCACTATGAAGCCTGTGGTGAAAAGGAAATATATTCACATAAAACTAGACAGAAGCTTTCTGAGAAACTTCCTGTTTATGTGTGCATTCATCTCACAGAGATGAACCAGTCTTTTGACTGAGCAGTTTGAAAACAGTCTATTTGTAGAATCTACAAGGGATATTTGTGAGTGCTTGAGGCCTAGGATGAGAAAGGAAATATCTTCACATAAAACTAGAAAGAAGGTTTATGAGAAACTGCTTTGTAATGTGTGCATTCATCTCACAGAGTTGAACCATTCTTTTGATTAATCAGTTTGGATACTCTGTTCTTGCAGAATCTGAAAGGAGATATTTGTGAGTGCTTTGAGGCCTTTGGTGAAAAGGAAATACTTCACATGAAAACTAGACAGAAGCTTTCTGAGAAACTTCCTGTTTATGTGTGCATTCATCTCACAGAGATGAACCAGTCTTTTGACTGAGCAGTTTGAAAACAGTCTATTTGTAGAATCTACAAGGGATATTTGTGAGTGCTTTGAGGCCTTTGGTGAAAAGGAAATATCATCACATAAAACTAGACAGAAGCTTTCTGAGAAACTTCCTGTTTATGTGTGCATTCATCTCACAGAGTTAAAACTTTCTATTGATTGACCATTTTGGAAACAGTCTTTTTGTAGAATCTGCAAAGGGATATTTGTGAGCACTTTGAGGCCTATGGGGAAAAAGGAAATATATTCACATAAAACTAGAAAGAAGGTTTATGAGAAACTGCTTTGTAATGTGTGCATTCATCACACAGAGGTAAACATTTCTTTTCTCTGAGCAGATAGGAAACTATTTTCCTGTGGAATCTGCAAAGGGATATTTGTGAGCACTATGAAGCCTGTGGTGAAAAGGAAATATATTCACATAAAACTGGAAAGAAGGATTCTGAGAAACTACCTTGTGATGTGTGAATTCATCTCACAGAGTTGAACCAGTCTTTTGATTGAGCAGTTTGGAAACAGACTTTTGTAGAATCTGCAAGGGATATTTGTGAGCAGTTTGAGGACTATGGTGAAAAGGAAATATCGTCACATTAAAACTAGACAGAAGCTTTCTGAGACACTTCTTTGTGATATGTGCACTCATGTCACAGAATTGAACCATTCTTTTGATTGAGCAGTTTGGTAACAGTCCTTTTGTAAAATCTGCAAGGGATATTTGTGAGTGCTTTGAGGCCTTTGGTGAAAAGGAAATATCTTCACATAAAACTGGAAAGAAGGATTCTGAGAAACTACCTTGTGATGTGTGAATTCATCTCACAGAGTTGAACCATTCTTTTGATTGAGCAGTTTGGTAACAGTCCTTTTGTAAAATCTGCAAAGGGATATTTGTGAGCACTATGAAGCCTGTGGTGAAAAAGGAAATACTTCACATGAAAACTAGACAGAAGCTTTCTGAGAAACCACTTTGTGATGTGTGCATTCATCTCACAGAGTTAAAACTTTCTATTGATTGACCATTTTGGAAACAGTCTTTTTGTAGAATCTGCAAAGGGATACTTGTGAGCACTATGAAGCCTGTGGTGAAAAGGAAATATCATCACATAAAACTAGACAGAAGCATTCCGAGACACTTCTTTGTGAGATGGGCACTCATGTCACAGAATTGAACCATTCTTTTGATTGAGCAGTTTGGAAAAAGTCTTTTTGTAGAATCTACAAGGGATATTTGTGAGCAGTTTGAGGACTATGGTGAAAAGGAAATACTTCACATGAAAACTAGACAGAAGCTTTCTGAGAAACCACTTTGTGATGTGTGCATTCATCTCACAGAGTTAAAACTTTCTATTGATTGACCATTTTGGAAACAGTCTTTTTGTAGAATCTGCAAAGGGATATTTGTGAGCACTATGAAGCCTGTGGTGAAAAAGGAAATATCATCACATAAATACTATACAGAAGCTTTCTGAGAAACTTCTTTGCGATGTGTGGATTCAGTTCAAAGATTTCAACCATTCTTTTGATTGATCAGTTTGGAGAGAGTCTTTTTGTAGGATCTGCAAGGGATATTTGTGAGCAGTTTGAGGACTATGGTGAAAAGGAAATACTTCACATGAAAACTAGACAGAAGCTTTCTGAGAAACTTCCTGTTTATGTGTGCATTCATCTCACAGAGTTAAAACTTTCTATTGATTGACCATTTTGGAAACAGTCTTTTTGTAGAATCTGCAAGGGATATTTGTGAGCACTATGAAGCCTGTGGTGAAAAGGAAATATCATCACATAAAACTAGACAGAAGCTTTCTGAGAAACTTCCTGTTTATGTGTGCATTCATCACACAGAGGTAAACATTTCTTTTCTCTGAGCAGATAGGAAACTATTTTCCTGTGGAATCTGCAAAGGGATATTGTGAGCACTTTGAGGCCTATGGTGAAAAAGGAAATATCTTCTTTTTTTATTATTATACTTTAGGTTTTAGGGTACATGTGCACAATGTGCAGGTTTGTTACGTACGTATCCATGTGCCATGTTGGTTTGCTGCATCCATTAACTAGTCATTTAACATTAGGTACATTTTCTAATGCTGTCCCTCCCCCCTCCCACCAACCCACAACAGTCCCTGGAGGGTGATGTTCCCCTTCCTGTGTCCATGAGTTCTCACTGTTCAATTCCCACCTATGAGTGAGAACATGTGGTGTTTCGTTTTGTCCTTGCGATAGTTTACTGAGAATGATGGTTTCCAGTTTCTTCCATGTCACTGCAATGGACATGAACTAATCATTTTTTATGGCTGCATAGTATTCCATGGTGTGTATGTGCCACATTTTCTTAATCCAGTCTATAGTTGTTGGACATTTGGGTTGGTTCCAACTCTTTGCTGTTGTGAATAGTGCCGCAATAAACATACGTGTGCATGTGTCTTTATAGCAGCATGATTTATAGTCCTTTGCGTATATACCCAGTAATGGGATGACTGAGTCAAATGGTATTTCTAGTTCTAGATCCCTGAGGAATCACCACACTGACTTCCACAATGGTTGAACTAGATTACAGTCCCACCAACAGTGTAAAAGTGTTCCTATTTCTCCACATCCTCTCCAACACCTGTTGTTTCCTGACTTTTTAATGATGGCCATTCTAACTGGTGTGAGATGATATCTCATTGTAGTTTTGATTTGCATTTTTCTGATGGCCAGTGATGATGAGCATTTTTTCATGTGTTTTTTGCCTGCATAAATGTCTTCTTTTGAGAAGTGTCTGTTCATGTTCTTCACCCACTTTTTGATGGGGTTGTTTCTTTTTTCTTGTAAATTTGTTTGAGTTCGTTGTAGATTCTGGATATCAGCCCTTTGTCAGATGAGTAGGTTGTGAAAATTTTCTCGCATTCTGTAGGTTGCCTGTTCACTCTGATGGTAGTTTCTTTTGCCGTGCAGAAGCTCTTTAGTTTAATTAGATCCCATTTGTCAATTTTGGCTTTTGTTGCCATTGCTTTTGGTGTTTTAGGCATGAAGTCGTTCCCCACACCTATGTACTGAATGATATTGCCTATGTTTTCTTCTAGGGTTTTTATGCTTTTAGGTTTAATATGTAAGTCTTTAATCCATCTTGAATTAATTTTTGTATAAGGTGTAAGGAAGGGATCCAGTTTCAGCTTTCTACATATGGCTAGCCAGTTTTCCCAGCACCGTTTATTAAATAGGGAATCCTTTCCCCATTGCTTGTTTTTGTCAGGTTTTTCAAAGATCAGATAGTTGTAGATATGCGGCATTATTTCTGGGGGCTCTGTTCTGTTCCATTGATCTATGTCTCTGTTGTGGTACCAGTACCATGCTGTTTTGGTTACTGTAGCCTTGTAGTATAGTTTGAAGTCAGGTAGCGTGATGCCTCCAGCTTTGTTCTTTTGCCTTAGGATTGACTTGGTGATGCGGGCTCTTTTTGATTCCGTATGAACTTTAAAGTAGTTTTTTCCAATTCTGTGAAGAAAGTCATTGGTAGCTTGATGGGGATGGCATTGAATCTATAAATTACCTTGGACAGTATGGCCATTTCACGATATTGATTCTTCCAACCCATGAGCATGGAATGTTCTTCCATTTGTTTGTATCCTCTTTTATTTCATTGAGCAGTGGTTTATAGTTCTCCTTGAAGAGGTCCTTCACATCCCTTCTAAGTTGGATTCCTAGGTATTTGATTCTCTTTGAAGCAATTGTGAATGGGAGTTCACTCATGATTTGGCTCTCTGTTTGTCTGTGATTGGTGTACAAGAATGCTTGTGACTTTTGTACATTGACTTTGTATCCTGAGACTTTGCTGAAGTTGCTAATCAGATTTAGGAGATTTTGGGCTGAGACAATGGGGTTTTCTAGATATACAATCATGTCATCTGCAAACAGGGACAATTTGACTTCCTCTTTTCCTAATTGAATACCCTTTATTTCCTTCTCCTGCCTGATTGCCCTGGCCAGAACTTCCAGCACTATGTTGAATAGGGCTGGTGAGAGATGGCATCCCTGTCTTGTGCCAGTTTTCAAAGGGAATGCTTCCAGTTTTTGCCCATTCAGTATGATATTGGCTGTAGGTTTGTCATAGATAGCTCTTATTATTTTGAGATACGTCCCATCAATACCTAATTTATTGAGAGTTCTTAGTATGAAGCGTTGTTGAATTTTGTCAAAGGCCTTTTCTGCATCTATTGAGATAATCATGTGTTTTTTGCCTGCATAAATGTCTTCTTTTGAGAAGTGTCTGTTCATGTTCTTCACCCACTTTTTGATGGGGTTGTTTCTTTTTTTCTTGTAAATTTGTTTGAGTTCGTTGTAGATTCTGGATATCAGCCCTTTGTCAGATGAGTAGGTTGTGAAAATTTTCTCGCATTCTGTAGGTTGCCTGTTCACTCTGATGGTAGTTTCTTTTGCCGTGCAGAAGCTCTTTAGTTTAATTAGATCCCATTTGTCAATTTTGGCTTTTGTTGCCATTGCTTTTGGTGTTTTAGGCATGAAGTCGTTCCCCACACCTATGTACTGAATGATATTGCCTATGTTTTCTTCTAGGGTTTTTATGCTTTTAGGTTTAATATGTAAGTCTTTAATCCATCTTGAATTAATTTTTGTATAAGGTGTAAGGAAGGGATCCAGTTTCAGCTTTCTACATATGGCTAGCCAGTTTTCCCAGCACCGTTTATTAAATAGGGAATCCTTTCCCCATTGCTTGTTTTTGTCAGGTTTTTCAAAGATCAGATAGTTGTAGATATGCGGCATTATTTCTGGGGGCTCTGTTCTGTTCCATTGATCTATGTCTCTGTTGTGGTACCAGTACCATGCTGTTTTGGTTACTGTAGCCTTGTAGTATAGTTTGAAGTCAGGTAGCGTGATGCCTCCAGCTTTGTTCTTTTGCCTTAGGATTGACTTGGTGATGCGGGCTCTTTTTGATTCCGTATGAACTTTAAAGTAGTTTTTTCCAATTCTGTGAAGAAAGTCATTGGTAGCTTGATGGGGATGGCATTGAATCTATAAATTACCTTGGACAGTATGGCCATTTCACGATATTGATTCTTCCAACCCATGAGCATGGAATGTTCTTCCATTTGTTTGTATCCTCTTTTATTTCATTGAGCAGTGGTTTATAGTTCTCCTTGAAGGGTCCTTCACATCCCTTCTAAGTTGGATTCCTAGGTATTTGATTCTCTTTGAAGCAATTGTGAATGGGAGTTCACTCATGATTTGGCTCTCTGTTTGTCTGTGATTGGTGTACAAGAATGCTTGTGACTTTTGTACATTGACTTTGTATCCTGAGACTTTGCTGAAGTTGCTAATCAGATTTAGGAGATTTTGGGCTGAGACAATGGGGTTTTCTAGATATACAATCATGTCATCTGCAAACAGGGACAATTTGACTTCCTCTTTTCCTAATTGAATACCCTTTATTTCCTTCTCCTGCCTGATTGCCCTGGCCAGAACTTCCAGCACTATGTTGAATGGGGCTGGTGAGAGATGGCATCCCTGTCTTGTGCCAGTTTTCAAGGGAATGCTTCCAGTTTTTGCCCATTCAGTATGATATTGGCTGTAGGTTTGTCATAGATAGCTCTTATTATTTTGAGATACGTCCCATCAATACCTAATTTATTGAGAGTTCTTAGTATGAAGCGTTGTTGAATTTTGTCAAAGGCCTTTTCTGCATCTATTGAGATAATCATGTGTTTTGTCTTTGTTCTCGTTGGTTTCAAGAACATCTTTATTTCTGCCTTCATTTCATTATGTACCCAGTAGTCATTCAGGAGCAGGTTGTTCAGTTTCCATGTAGTTGAGTGGTTTTGAGTGAGTTTCTTAATCCTGAGTTCTAGTTTGATTGCACTGTGGTCTGAGAGACAGTTTGTTATAATTTCCATTCTTTTACATTTGCTGAGGAGAGCTTTACTTCCAACTATGTGATCGATTTTGGAATAGGTGTGGTGTGGTGCTGAAAAAAATGTATATTCTGTTGATTTGGGGTGGAGAGTTCTGTAGATGTCTATTAAGTCCACTTTGTGCAGAGCTGAGTTCAATTCCTGGATATCCTTGTTCACTTTCTGTCTCATTGATCTGTCTAATGTTGACAGTAGGGGATGGCATTGAATCTATAAATTACCTTGGACAGTATGGCCATTTCACGATATTGATTCTTCCAACCCATGAGCATGGAATGTTCTTCCATTTGTTTGTATCCTCTTTTATTTCATTGAGCAGTGGTTTATAGTTCTCCTTGAAGAGGTCCTTCACATCCCTTCTAAGTTGGATTCCTAGGTATTTGATTCTCTTTGAAGCAATTGTGAATGGGAGTTCACTCATGATTTGGCTCTCTGTTTGTCTGTGATTGGTGTACAAGAATGCTTGTGACTTTTGTACATTGACTTTGTATCCTGAGACTTTGCTGAAGTTGCTAATCAGATTTAGGAGATTTTGGGCTGAGACAATGGGGTTTTCTAGATATACAATCATGTCATCTGCAAACAGGGACAATTTGACTTCCTCTTTTTCTATCGATTGGAATAGTTTCAGAAGGAATGGTACCAGTTCCTCCTTGTGCCTCTGGTAGAATTCGGCTGTGAATCCATCAGGTCCTGGACTCTTTTTGGTTGGTAAGCTATTGATTATTGCCACAATTTCAGAGCCTGTTATTGGTCTATTCAGAGAGTCAACTTCTTCCTGGTTTAGTCTTGGGAGGTATATTTGTCGAGGAATTTATCCATTTCTTTTAGATTTTCTAGCATATTTGTGTAGAGGTTTTGTAGTATTCTCTGATGGTAGATTGTATTTCTGTGGGATCGGTGGTGATATCCCCTTTTCATTTTTATCATATCTATTTGATTCTTCTCTCTTTTCCTCTTTGTTAGTCTTGGTAGCGGTCCATCAATTTTGTTGATCTTTTCTAAAACCAGCTCCTGGATTCATTAATTTTTGAAGTGCTTTTGTGTCTCTATTTCCTTCAGTTCTGATCTGATTTTAGTTATCTCTGGCCTTCTGCGAGCTTTTGAGTGTGTTTGTTGTTGCTTTTCTAGTTCTCTTAATTGTGATGTTAGGGTGTAATTTTGGATCTTTCCTGCTTTCTCTAGGGGCATTTAGTGCTATAAATTTCCCTCCACTCACTGCTTTGAATGTGTCCCAGAAATTCTGGTATGTTTTGTCTTTGTTCTCGTTGGTTTCAAGAACATCTTTATTTCTGCCTTCATTTCATTATGTACCCAGTAGTCATTCAGGAGCAGGTTGTTCAGTTTCCATGTAGTTGAGTGGTTTTGAGTGAGTTTCTTAATCCTGAGTTCTAGTTTGATTGCACTGTGGTCTGAGAGACAGTTTGTTATAATTTCCATTCTTTTACATTTGCTGAGGAGAGCTTTACTTCCAACTATGTGATCGATTTTGGAATAGGTGTGGTGTGGTGCTGAAAAAAATGTATATTCTGTTGATTTGGGGTGGAGAGTTCTGTAGATGTCTATTAAGTCCACTTTGTGCAGAGCTGAGTTCAATTCCTGGATATCCTTGTTCACTTTCTGTCTCATTGATCTGTCTAATGTTGACAGTAGGGTGTTACAATCTCCCATGATTATTGTGTGGGAGTTTAAGTCCCTTTGTACATCACTCAGGACTTGCTTTATGAATCTGGGTGCTCCTGTGTTTGGTCCATGTATATTTAGGAGAGTTAGCTCTTCTTGTTGAATTGATCCCTTTACCATTATGTAATGGCCTTCTTTGTCTCTTTTCATCTTTGTTGGTTTAAAGTCTATTTTATCAGAGACTAGGATTGGTACCCTGCCTTTTTTGGTTTTCTATTTGCTTCATAGATCTTCCTCCATCCCTTTATTTTGAGTCTATGTGTGTCTCTGCATGTGAGATGGGTTTCCTGAATACAGCACACTGATGGGTCTTGACTTCTTATCCAGTTTGCCAGTCTGTGTCTTTTAATTGGAGCATTTAGCCCATTTACATTAAAGTTAATATTGTTATGTGTGAATTTGATCTTGTCATTATGATGTTAGCTGGTTATTTTGCTCGTTAGTTGTTGCAGTTTCTTCCTAGCCTCGATGGTCTTTACAATTTGGCATGTTTTTCAGTGACTGGTACTGGTTGTTCCTTTCCATGTTTAGTGCTTTCTTCAGGAGCTCTTTTAGGGCAGGCCTGGTGATGACAAAATCACTCAGCATTTGCTTGTCTGTAAAGTATTTTATTTCTCCTTCTCTTAGGAGCTCAGTTTGTCTGTATATGAAATTCTGGGTTGAAAATTCTTTTCTTTAAGAATGTTGAATATCGGCCCCCACTCTCTTCTGGCTTGTAGAGTTTCTGCCGAGAGATGAGCTGTTAGTCTGATGGGCTTCACTTTGTGGGTAACCCCACCTTTCTCTCTGGCTGCCCTTGACATTTTTTCCTTCATTTCAACTTTGGTGAATCTGACAATTATGTGTCTTGGGTTGCTCTTCTCGAGGAGTATCTTTGTGGCGTTCTCTGTATTTCCTGAATCTGAATCTTGACCCACCTTGCTAGATTGGGGAAGTTCTCCTGGATAATATCTTGTAGAGTGTTTTCCAACTTGATTGTATTCTCCCCATCACTTTCAGGTACACCAATCAGAGGTAGGTTTGTTGTTTTCACATAGTCCCAAATTTCTTGGAGTCTTTGTTCATTTCTTTTTATTCTTTTTTCTCTAAACTTCCCTTCTCACTTCATTTCATTATGTACCCAGTAGTCATTCAGGAGCAGGTTGTTCAGTTTCCATGTAGTTGAGTGGTTTTGAGTGAGTTTCTTAATCCTGAGTTCTAGTTTGATTGCACTGTGGTCTGAGAGACAGTTTGTTATAATTTCCATTCTTTTACATTTGCTGAGGAGAGCTTTACTTCCAACTATGTGATCGATTTTGGAATAGGTGTGGTGTGGTGCTGAAAAAAATGTATATTCTGTTGATTTGGGGTGGAGAGTTCTGTAGATGTCTATTAAGTCCACTTTGTGCAGAGCTGAGTTCAATTCCTGGATATCCTTGTTCACTTTCTGTCTCATTGATCTGTCTAATGTTGACAGTAGGGTGTTACAATCTCCCATGATTATTGTGTGGGAGTTTAAGTCCCTTTGTACATCACTCAGGACTTGCTTTATGAATCTGGGTGCTCCTGTGTTTGGTCCATGTATATTTAGGAGAGTTAGCTCTTCTTGTTGAATTGATCCTTTACCATTATGTAATGGCCTTCTTTGTCTCTTTTCATCTTTGTTGGTTTAAAGTCTATTTTATCAGAGACTAGGATTGGTACCCTGCCTTTTTTGGTTTTCTATTTGCTTCATAGATCTTCCTCCATCCCTTTATTTTGAGTCTATGTGTGTCTCTGCATGTGAGATGGGTTTCCTGAATACAGCACACTGATGGGTCTTGACTTCTTATCCAGTTTGCCAGTCTGTGTCTTTTAATTGGAGCATTTAGCCCATTTACATTAAAGTTAATATTGTTATGTGTGAATTTGATCTTGTCATTATGATGTTAGCTGGTTATTTTGCTCGTTAGTTGTTGCAGTTTCTTCCTAGCCTCGATGGTCTTTACAATTTGGCATGTTTTGCAGTGACTGGTACTGGTTGTTCCTTTCCATGTTTAGTGCTTTCTTCAGGAGCTCTTTTAGGGCAGGCCTGGTGATGACAAAATCACTCAGCATTTGCTTGTCTGTAAAGTATTTTATTTCTCCTTCTCTTAGGAAGCTCAGTTTGTCTGTATATGAAATTCTGGGTTGAAAATTCTTTTCTTTAAGAATGTTGAATATCGGCCCCCACTCTCTTCTGGCTTGTAGAGTTTCTGCCGAGAGATGAGCTGTTAGTCTGATGGGCTTCACTTTGTGGGTAACCCCACCTTTCTCTCTGGCTGCCCTTGACATTTTTTCCTTCATTTCAACTTTGGTGAATCTGACAATTATGTGTCTTGGAGTTGCTCTTCTCGAGGAGTATCTTTGTGGCGTTCTCTGTATTTCCTGAATCTGAATCTTGACCCACCTTGCTAGATTGGGGAAGTTCTCCTGGATAATATCTTGTAGAGTGTTTTCCAACTTGATTGTATTCTCCCCATCACTTTCAGGTACACCAATCAGAGGTAGGTTTGTTGTTTTCACATAGTCCCAAATTTCTTGGAGTCTTTGTTCATTTCTTTTTATTCTTTTTTCTCTAAACTTCCCTTCTCACTTCATTTCATTCATTTCATCTTCCATCATTGATACCCTGTCTTCCGGTTGATAGCATCAGCTACCGAGGCTTCTGCAATCTTCACGTAGTTCTCGAAACTTGGCTTTCAACTCCATCAGCTCCTTTAAGCCCTTCTCTGCATTGGTTATTCTAGTTATCTGTTCGTCTAATTTTTTTTCAAAGTTTTTAACTTCTTTGCTATTGTTTTGAATTTCCTCCCATAGCTCAGAGTAGTTTGATCATCTGAAGACTTCTTCTCTCAACTCGTCAAAGTCATTCTCCATCCAGCTTTGTTCCATTGCTGGTGAGGAACTGCGTTCCTTTGGAGGAGGAGAGGTGCTCTGCTTTTAGCGTTTACAGTTTTCTGCTGTTTTCCCCATCTTTGTGGTTTTATCTACTTCTGGTCTTTGATGATGGTGATGTACAGATGGGTTTTTGGTGTTGATGTCCTTTCTGTTTGTTAGTTTTCCTTCTACCAGACAGGACCCTCAGCTGCAGGTCTGTTGGATTGTGCTAGAGGTCCACTCCAGGTGCTGTTTGGCTGGGTGTCAGCAGCAGTGGCTGCAGAACAGCTGATTTTCATGAGACCACAAATTCAGCTGTCTGACAGTTCCTCTGGAAGTTTTGTCTCAGAGGAGTGTGTGGCCGAGTGAGGTGTCAGTCTGTCCCTACTGGGGTGTGCCTTCCAATTAGGCTGCTCGGGGTTCAGGGACCCACTTTGGGAGGCAGTCTACCCGTTCTCAGATCTCCAGCTGCATGCTGGGAGGACGACTACTCTCTTCAAAGCTGTCAGACAGGGACATTTAAGTCTGCAGAGGTTCCTGCTGACTGTATGTCTGTGCCCTGCCCCAGAGGTGGAGCCTATAGAGGCAGGCAGGCCTCCTTGAGCTGTGGTGGGCTCCACCCAGTTCGAGCTTCCTGGCTGCTTTGTTTCCCTAGCAAGCCTGGGCAATGGCAGGTGCCCCTCCCTAGCCTCGCTGCTGCCCTGCAGTTTGATCTCAGACTGCTGTGCTGGCAATCAGCAAGACTCCGTGGGCATAGGATCCTCCAATCCAGTTGCGGGACACAATCTCCTGGTGTGCCATTTTCCAAGCCATTGGAAAAGCACAGTATTAGGGTGGGACTGACCTGACTTTCCAGGTGCCATCTGTTACCCCTTTTTTTTTTTTTTGGAGCTCTGGGTTTATTTATTTATTTATTTATTTATTTATTTATTTATTTATTTATTTATTTATTTATTTATTTATTTATTTATTTATTTATTTATTTATTTATTTATTTATTTATTTATTTATTTATTTATTTATTTATTTATTTATTTATTTATTTATTTATTTATTTATTTATTTATTTATTTATTTATTTATTTATTTATTTATTTATTTATTTATTTATTTATTTATTTATTTATTTATTTATTTATTTATTTATTTATTTATTTATTTATTTATTTATTTATTTATTTATTTATTTATTTATTTATTTATTTATTTATTTATTATTATT
>JAKGGE010000895.1:0-17058 GCA_023748175.1 Hoolock leuconedys
TAGCTATTGTAAAGGAATTGCTTTCTTAATTTCTTGTTTCAGCTAGTTTACTATATTTTGATACTGATTTTTGTATGTTGATTTACGTCCTACAACTTTATTAATTTCATTTCTCTCACCCTAAGAAACTTTGGTAGAGTATTATTTTTTTCAGCATATAAAGATCGCGTTGTCTTTAAACAGGGACAATTTGACTGTCTCTTTCCAATTCAAATGTCCTTTATTTCTTTCTCTAACTTTGAATTGTCCTGTGGAACTTTCATTGTGTGAAATATGATTGGTGAAAATAGGCATCTTTTCTTGTTCAGGTAAAATCTTTTTCTTTTTTTATTTTATTATTAATAATATTATTACTTTAAGTTTAGGGTAAATGTACACACAATATGCAGGTTTACATTTTGTATATATCATATTACCATGTTGGTGTACTGCCATTTAACTCATCATTTAGCAATAGGTATATCTCTTAAATACTTCCCTCACTCCTCACCCCACCCCACAATAGTCCCTGGGTGTGATGTTCCACTTTATGTCCATGTGTTCTCATTGTTCAATTCCCACCTGAGTGAGAACATGTGGTGTTTGATTTTGTCATGCGATGGTTGCTGAGAAAGATGGTTTCCCGATTTCATCCATGTCCCTACAATGGGTATGAACTTATGCATTTTTATGGCTGCATGGTATTCCACTTGGTGTATATATTACATTTTTCTTAATCAGTCTATTGTTGTTGGACATTTGGAGTTTGGTTCAACTCTTTGCTATTGTGAATAGTGCATGAGTAAACATAGCGTGTGCATGTGTCTTTATAGCATCATGATTTCTAGTCCTTTGGGTATATACCCACTAATGGGATGGCTGGGTTAAGTAGATTTATTTCTAGTTCTAGATCCCTGAGGTGCCTGGCTTTACGGTGGTTTGAACTAGTTTGATCCACCAACAGTGTAAAGATGTTTCTACTTCTCATCCTCTAAACATATTTGTTCCTGATGACTTTTTAATGATGCTTCTTCTGCTGGTGTGAGATGGTATCTCCTTGTGGTTTTGATTTGCATTTCTCTGATGGCCAAGTGCTGATGTGCATTTTTTCATGTGTTTTTGGCTGTAATAATAAATGCTTTTTGAGGTGTCTGTTCATATCCTTCACCTTTTTTGATGGGGTTGTTTGATTTTTTTCTTGTAAAGTTTGTTTGGGTTCATTGTAGATTGGATATTAGCCCTTTGTCAGATGAGTAGGTTGTGAAAATTTTCTCCCCATTTTGTAGATTGCCTGTTCACTCTGATGGTAGTTTTCTTTATATTGCAGAAGCTCTTTAGTTTAATTAGATCCCATTTGTCAATTTTGGCTTTGGTGCCATTGCTTTTGGTGTTTTTAGGCCTTAGGTCCTTGCCTATACTTTCTCTCCTGAATATACTATTGCCTAGGTTTTTCTTATAAGGGTTTTATGGTTTGGGTTAACGTATAGAGTCTTTAATCCACCTTGAATTAATTTTTTAAGGTGTAGGGAAGGGATCAGTTCCAGCTTTCTACATATGGCTATATGGATTTTTCCCATTTTGTTTATTAAATACGAGGATACTCACATTTTGTCAATTTTGTCAAAGAGATCGAGATAGTTGTAGATATGTGGCATTGGCTTCTGAGGGCTCTGTTCTGTTCCATTGATCTATGTCTCTGTTGTGGTGCACCAATTACCATGCTGTTTTGTTGCAATGAATCTTGTGAGTGGTTTGAGAGTTAGGTACCATGATTCCTCCAGCTTTGTTCTTTTGGCTTAGGATTGATTTGGTGATGCAGGCTCTTTTTTGGTTCCATATGAACTTTAAAGTAGTTTTTTCCAATTCTTTGAAGAAAGTCATTGGACGCTTGATGGGGATGACATTGAATCTATCAATTACCTTGGGCAGTATGTCCATTTTCACGTTATTGATTCTTCCTACCCATGAACATGGAATGTTCTTCCATTTGATTGTATCCTTTTTTAATTCATTGAGCAGTTGTTTGTAGTTCTCCTTGAAGAGATCCTTCACGTCCTTATGAGTTGGATTCCCTAAGTATTTTATTCTCTTTGAAACAATTGTGAATGGGAATTCAGTCATGATTTGGCTCTCTATGCAGCAGTTGGTGTACAAGAATGCTTTGTGATTTTTGTACACTGATTTTTGTATCGAGACTTTGCTGGTTGCTTGTAAGCTTGGGGAAGTTTTGGGCTGAAACAATGGAGTTTTCTAGATATACAATCATGTCATCTGCAAACAGGGACAGTTTGACTTCCCTGTTTTTTTCTTTCTCCCTGCTGCAATTTACCCTGGCCAGAACTACTATGTTGAATAGGAGTGGTGAGAGAACTCCTGTCTTATGCCAGTTTTTACAAAAGGGGAGATGCTTCCAGTTTTGCCCATTCAGTATGATATTGGCTATGGGTTTTGTCATAAGTAGCCCTTATTATTTTTTGAGATACATCCCATCAATACCTAATTTGTTGAGAGTTTTTTTTTTAGCATGAAGGGTTGTTGAATTTTTTGTCAAGGCCTTTTCTGCATCTATTGAGATAATCATGTGGTTTTGTACTTGGTTCTGCTGTTTATATGCTGGATTCGTTTATTGATTCATGTATGTTAGACCAGCCTTACATCCAGGATGAGGCCATCGATCCGCAGTGGATAAGCTTTTTGATGTGATGCTTTGGATTCCGGTTTGCCAGTATTTTGTGAGATTTTTGCATCAATGTTCATCAGGATATTAGATCACAGAAATTCTCTTTTTTTTTGGTTTGTGTCTGCCAGGCTTTGGTATCAGGATGATGCTGGCCTCATAAAAAATGATGTTGGGAGAGTTCCCTCTTTTACTATTGATTGGAATAGTTTCAGAGGAATGGTACCAGTTCCTCCTTGTGTACCTCTTGTAGAATTGACTATGAATCCATCAGGTCCTAGGACTCTTTTTGGTTGGTAAACTATTGATTGTGCACAATTTCAAGAGCCTATTAAGTCTATTCAGAGATTCAACTTCTTCCCTGTTTTAGTCTTGGGAGGGTGTATGTGTCTAGGAATTTATCAATTCTTCTAGATTTTTCTAGTTTATTTTCATAGAGGTGTTTGTAGTATTCTCTGATGGTAGATTGTATTTCTGTGGGATTGTTGGTGATATACACTTTATCATTTTTTATTATCTATTTGATTCTTCTCTCTTTTCTTCTTTATTAGTCTTGCTAGAGGTCTATCAATTTTGTTGATCTTTTCAAAAAACCAGCTCCTGCACAATAATAATGGTAGATTTTAACACCCCACTGTCAACATTAGACAGATCAACGAGACAAAGTTAACAAGGATACCCAGAATTCAACTCAGCTGTGTGCTCCAAGCGGGGACCTAATAGACATCTACTGAACTCCCACCCCAAATCAACAGAATATACATTTTTTGTCAGCACCACACCACACCTATTCCAAAATTATTGACCACATAGTTGGAAGTAAAAGATCTCCCTCAGCAAATGTAAAAGAATAGAAATTATAACAAACTGTCTCTCAGACCACAGTGCAGTCAAACTAGAACTTCGGGATAAAGAAACTCACTCAAAACTGCTTCAGCACATGGAGCTGAACAAGCCTACTCCCTGAATGACTACTAGATTTTCTTGAGAATGAGGCAGAAATAAAGATGTTCTTTAAGAACCATGAGAACAAAGACTGTATACAAGTCCTCTGGGACACATTTAACCCACAGGGTATATAGAGATTTATAGCACTAAGTATACAAGGAAAGTAGGAAAGATCTAAAATTGACACCCTAACATCACAGTTTAAAGAACTAGAAAAGCAAGAGCATTCTGAGATAATTCTTTGTGATATGTGCATTCTCTTATGCTATTCAACATTTCTTTTGTTTGAGCAGTTTTGGAACACACTTTTTTGAGTGCCTGTATGTGGATATTTGGAGCACTTTGTGGCCTCCAGTGGAAAGGGAAATATCCTCACATAAAAACTAAACAGAAGCATTCTGAGAAACTTCTTTCTGATGTGTGCATTCATCTCACAGAGTTAGACCTTTCTTTTGATTGAGCGGTTTTGAAACACTCTTTTTTTTGTAGAGATCTGGAATTGGATATTTGGGCTTACTTCGTTGGTGATGAAATATCTTCCACATAAACTTGCGGAGCAGCATTCTGGGAACATCTGTGATGTGCATTCCATCTCCACAGGTTCCCTTCCTTGATTCAGGCGGTTTGAAACACTGTTTTGTAGAATCTACTGGTGGATATTTGGAGCCCTTTGAGGCCTGTTGTGGAAAAGGAAATATATTCACATAAAACCAGACAGAAATTATTCTCAGAGCTTCTTTTGAGCCGGTGTGATACCCATTCATCTCAAGGAGTTGAACCTCTTTTGATGCGACAGTTTGAGCATGTACGTAGGGTACAGAGTGGATATTTAGAGCATGTTTTGCCTGTGAGTGGAAAGAATATCTTCACATAAAACTAGGCCAAACACTGTGAGAAACTTCTTGATATCAGTGCATTCATCTCCCTACAGTGTTGAACATTTCTTTTTTGATTAGGCAGTTTGGCTGCCTACTGTAGAATCTGCAAGTTTACATTTGGAGCACTTTGAGGCCTATTTTGGAAGAAATCTTCATATAAAAACCAGACAAAAGCATTCAGAAACTTTGTGATGTGTTACATTGTTCATCTCACAGGTTAAAACTTTCTTTTGATTGAGCAGTTTTGAAACTTACTCTTTTTTGTAGAATCTGCAAGTGGATAAGAGCACTCTGTGGCCTATTTTGGAAAAGTAAATATCTTCACATAAAAACTAGAAACAAGCATTCTGATAAATTTCTTTGTGATGTTTGCATTCATCTCAAAGTGTTGAACCTTTCTTTTCATTGAGGAATTTTGAAACACTCTTTTTTTTAGAATCTGCAATTGGATGTTTCGAGTGCTTTCCTGCCTATAGTGGAATAGGAAATATCTTCACATATAAACTAGACAGAAGCATTCAGAGAAACTTCTTTGTGATGCATGCTTTCATCTCACAGAGTTGAACTTTCCTTTTGATTGAGCAGTTTTGCAACACGTTTTTGTAGAAACTGCAATTGGATATTTGGAGTACTTAAATGCCCAAAATGGAAAAGGAAATATCTTCACATAAAAACTAGACAGAAGCATTCTGAGAAAATACTTTATAGTGCATAGGTCTCCCTCTGAATTTGAACTTTTTCTTTTGAATCAGCAGTTTGGAAATACTATTTTTTGTAGAATCTGCAAGTGGATATTTGGAGCACTTTGAGTGTGTGGAAAAGGTAATATCTTAACATAAAACTAGACAGAAGCATTCTGAGAAACACTTTTGTGATGTGTTACTTCATCTCACAGGAGTTGAACCTTTCTTTTGATTGACCAGTTTTGAAACCTCTTTTTTGTAGAATCTGCAAGTGGACATTTGGAGGCTTTGGGGCCTGTGGAGAAAGGAAATATCTTCATATGAAAACTATACAGAGCATTCTGAGAAACTACTTTGGGGTGTGTGCATTCATCTCCACAGACTTTTAATTTTCTTTTGATTATGCTGTTTTGAAACACTCTTTGTAGTATCTGCAGAATTGGACATTTGGAGGCAGCTTTCAAAAACCTATTATGGAAAAGAAATATCTTCACATAGAATTTAGACAAGAAGTATTCTGATAAAATTCTTTTGTGATGTGCATTCATCTCCTGAATTTGAAAATTTCTTTTTTGATTGAGCAGTTTTGAAACTCTCTTTTTATAGAATTTGCAAGTGGGCATTTGGAGCACTTTGGGGCCTATTGTGGAAAGGAAATATCTTCACCTTAAATTCCAGACAGGGAAATTCTGAAACTTCTTTGTGATGTGTGCATTCATCTCTCACGGGGTTGAACCTTTCTTTTGATTGAACGGTTTGGGAAAGCACTGTTTCACATTAGAGATCTGCAGAGTGGAGATTTGGAGCACTTTGAGGCCCTGTGTAGAAGGAAATATCTTCATGTAAATACTAGACAGCATGCTGGGAAGCCGTCTTTGTGATGTACATTCATCCCGACAGAGTTGAACTGCTTTCTTTTTGAACAGTTTTGGAAACAACTCTTTTGTAGGATCTGCTACTGGTTATTTGGATGGCAGGGTCTATTGTAGAAAGGAAATATCTTCACATAAAAGCTATACAGGAAGCATTCTGAGAAACTTCTTTTCCAGTGTGTGCATTCATCTCACAGAGTTGAACCTTCCTTTTGATTAGAGCAGTTTTGAAACACTTTTTTTTGTAGAATCTACAGAGTGAACATTTTGAGTGCTTTGAGGCTTATTGTGGCAAAGGAAATACTGTCACATAAAAACTAGACAAAGCATTCTGAGGCTGTAAGTAATGTGTCACGTTCAATTCCACAGAGACGAACCTTTCTTTTGAGTAGAGCAGTTTTGAAACACTCTTTTTGTAGAGATGTGCAAATCTCACATTTTGAGAGCATATGAGGCCAAAGGTGGAAAAGGAAATATCCTCACATAAAAACAAGACAGAAGCGTTCTGAGAGACTTCTTTGTGATGTGTACATTAATCTCACAGAGATGTACCATTGTTTTGATTAAGCAGTTTTGAAACACTCTTTTTGTAGAATCTACAATTAGGTATTTGGAGTGCTTCGGGACCTATTGTGAAAAAGGAAATATCTTCACATAAAAACTAGACAGAAGCAATCTGTGTATTCACAATCTAGATAGTATTACATTCATCTCAAAGAGTTGAAAATTTATTTTGGTTTAACGGTTTTGAAACACTCATTTTCTAGTTTCTGTAATTGGATATTTGCAGTGCTTTACTGCCTGTAGTAGAAAAGGAAATATCTTCACATAAAAACTAGACAGACGCATTCTCAGAAACTTCTTTGTGATGTGTGCATTCATCTCACAGATTGAACTTTTGTTTTCAATGAGCAGTTTGGAAACTGCTTTTTTATAGAATCTGCAAAGGGATATTTGGAGCACTTTGTAGCCTGTAGTGGAAAAGGAGATATCTTCACATAATTGGACAAAAGCATTCCTCAGAAACTTCTTTTGTGAAGTGTTACCATTCATCTCAAAGAGTTGAATTCTTCCATTTGATTGAGCAGTTTGGAAACTATCTTTTTGTAGAATGTGCGTGTGGACATTTGTAGCGCTTTCATGCCTATAGTGGAAAAGGAAATATCTTCGTGTAAAAATTAGACAGAAGGATTCTGAGAAACATCTTGGTGATGTAGCCCATCTCACGGAGTTGAACCTTCCTTTGATTGAGCAACTCTTGAAACACCTTGTAGAATCTACAAGTGAACATTTTGAGTGCTTTGAGGCTTATTGTGGCAAAAGAAAACATCTACAATATAAAACCAGATGTAGAAGCCTCTGAGTAGAAACCCTTGTGATGTGCACATACATCTCACAGAGTTGAATTTTTCTTTTGATTGAGCAGTTTTGAAACACTCCTTTTGTAGAATCTGCAATTGGGTATTTGGAGTGATTTACTGCCTATAGTAGAGTAGGAAATATCTTCACATAAAAACCAGACAGAAGCATTCTGAGAAACTTCTTTGTGATGTGTGCATTCACTTCACAGATTTGAACATTTCTTTTCATTGAGGAGTTTTGAACCTTTTGTGAGAATCTGCACTGATATTTGAGCTGAACTGCCTATAGTGGAAATGAAATACCTTCAACATAAACTGTGACAGAAGTATTCTGAGAACTTCTGTGATGTGTGCATTCATCTCCCAGGTTTAAACTTTATTTGTCGGAGCAGTTTTGGGAATCACCTTTGTAGAATCTGTAGGTGGACATTGGAGTGCTTTGAGGCCTAATGCGAAAAGGAAGTCAACATAAAATTAGACAGAAGACTTGAGAAACTCTTTGTGATGTGTGCATTCATCCAACAGAGTTGAAAATATTTGGACCCAGCAGTTTGAAACTCCCTTTGCAGAACCCGTAAGTGCATACAGACGCTTTGGAGGTTTATTGTGAAAAAATGAGATATTCACATAAAAACAAGACAGAAGCATTCTGAGAAACTTCTTTGTAATGTCTGCATCTATCTCACAGAGTTACGTTTCCTTTGATGTATGAAGTTGGAAACAGTCTTTTTGTACAATCTGCAATTGGATATTTGGAGTGCCTTACTGCCTATAGTGGGAAAAGAAATATCTTCACATAAATACCAGACAGAAACATTCTGAGAAACTTCTTTGTAATGTGTGCATTCATTTCACAGAGTTGAAACTTTCTTTTCATTGGGCAATTTTGAAACTCTTCTTTTGTAGAAACTGCAATTAGATTTCTGGAGTGCTTTACGGCCTATATTGGAAAAGGAAATATCTTCATATAAAATCCATTAATAGAAGCATTCCCTGGAGAAACTTTGTGATGTGTGCATTCATGTCGTTGGTGAGTTGGAACATTTCTTTGATTGAACAGTTTTGAAACACTCTTTTTCAACTATCTGCAATTGGATATTTGAGCTTTTACTGAGTATAGAGAGTGTTATTCTCACATAAAACTAAACAGAAGTATCTCCTTGAGAAAAAAATTCTTTTGTGATGTGTGCATTCATTCCACAGAGGTGAACCTTTCTTTGATTGAGTAGTTTTGAACTCTCTTTGTAGAATCTCCAAGGGGATATTTAGAGCACTTGAGGCCTATTGAGGAAAAGGAAATATCTTCACATAAAACTAGACAAAAGCATTCTGAGAAACCTCTGTGATAAAAAAAAAAAATGGCCAGCTGACAGAGTTGAACCCCTTTTGATTGAGCAGTTTTGAACACCTTTTGTAGAATCCGCAAGGTTATTTAGAGCATTTTGTGGTCTATTATGGAAAAGCATCTTCACATAAAACTAGACAGAAGCATTTGACAAACCTCTTAAGTGTGCACCATCTCACACAGAGTTGGATATTGCTTTTAACGGAGCTGGTTTGAAACACCCTTTTAGTAGAATCTGCAATTGGATATTTGGAGCGCCTTACTGCCTATAGTGGAAAAGGAAATATCTTCACATATAAACTAGACAGAAGGGTTCTGAGAAACATCTTATGTGATGTGTGCTTTCATCTCACAGGGTTGAAACTTACTTTTGATTGAGCAGTTGGAAACACTCTTTTTGTTGAATCTGCAATTATTTGTAGCACTTTGGGGCCTGTTGTGGAAAAGGAAATATCTTCACATAAAAACTAGACAGAAGCATTCTGAGAAACTTATTTCTGATGTGTATTCATCCTTTCACACAGCGAAACCTTTCTTTTGATTGGAGCAGTTTTCAAACATTCCTTAGAATCTGCAAGTGTATATATGGAGCCAGCCTATTGTGGAAAAGGAAATATCTCACACATAAAAAACTAGACAGAAGCACTGAGAAACTAATGCTATGACGTCCACCATGTCACAGAGTTGAACCTTTCTTTTGATTGAGAAATTTTGAAAAACACTTTTTGTAGAATCTGAAATTGGAAATTTGGAGTGCTTTACTGCCAATAGTGGAAAAGGAAGTATCTTCAGATAAGTATCAAACAGAAGCATTATGAGAAACTTCTTTATGATGTTTGCATTCATCTCACAGTGTTGAATCTTCCTTTTCATTGAGCAGTTTTGAAACTCTCTTTTTGTAGAATCTGCAAGTGGATATTTTGAGCACATTGAAGCCTATTATGGGAAAGGAAATATTCTCACATAAAAAACCAGACAGAAGCATTCTGATAAACTTCTTTTCCTCTTATGTGTGCATTCATCTCACAGGGTTGAAACTTTCTTTGATTGAGCAGTTTTGAAATACCTTTTTGTAGAATCTGCAAGTAGATATTCAGAGCACTTGAAGCCTATTATGGAAAATGCAAATATATTCACATAAAAAAAACTAGACAGAGTTTGAGAAACTGAAACTTCTTTGTGATGAGCTTATCTATCCCACAGAGTTGAACCTTTCTTTTGATTGGAGTAGTTTTGAAACACCTTTAGAATCTGCAATTGGAAATTTATGCTTTTATTGCCTCTTTTAAAAGGAAACATTCTGAGAAAAAACTAGGACAGAAGCATTCCCATAAAACTTTTTTTGATGTATGCATTCATCTCACACAGTGGAACCTTCTTTGGATTTTGAGCAGCTGAACCTGCTCTTTCTATAATTCAAACGGGAGTTTGTTTCTGAGCCTATTGTGAAAAGGAAATATCTTCACATATAAACTACACACAGAAGCATTTTGAGAAACTTCTTTTGAAGGGTGTATCTAATTTCACAGGAATTGGCCTATTCTTTTATTGAGCACTTTTTTTAAAATTAAAATATATGCAATGGATATTTGGAGCATTTGAGACCTATTGTGGAAAAGGAAATATCTTCACATAAAACTAGACAGAAGCATTAAGAGAAACTACTTTGAGGTGTGTGCTTTCACCTCAGAGTTGCCTGCCTCTTTTGATAGAGCAGTTTGTACACACTTTGTGTAGAATCTGATATTGGACATTTGGAGTGCAGTGACTCCTATTGTGGAAAAGAGGTCTAAGCTCTGTAAGCCCAGGCTGGGTGCAGTGAAGCGCCAATCTCTCAGCTCACTACAAGCTCCCTCCCAGGTTCCATCATTCTCCCACCTCAAGCTTTTCCAGGTAGCTGGGACTGCACAGGCGCCACTGCGCCCAACTAATTTTTTGTATTTTTAGTAGAGACAGGGTTTCACCATGGTCTTACGATCTCCCGACCTCATGATCTGCCAGCCTCAACCTCCCAAAGTGCTGGGACCACAGGCATGAGCCACCGCGCCCAGCCAGTCAAATCTTTTTCTTGTTCAGAGTAAAATCTTTCACCTTTTTCACATTCAGGTAGTGATGTGATTTGTCCTTTATGTCCTTCTGTGTTAAGGCATATTTTCTATACTAAATTGTTGAGAGGTTTTGTCATGTAAAAATATTTAGTTTTTTGCCAAGCTTTTATTGTGTTTATTAATTTAATGTATGGTTTTCAGTATATATCCAAGGGAAAGAAAAATCAATTATATTAAAGAGTTACCTGCACCCCATGTTTTATTACAGCACTGTTCACAATAGCTATGATATGGAATCAACATAAGTGTCCATCAACAGATGAATGGATAAAGAAATGTGACATACATACTCCAGTCTAATATTATTAGTCATAATAAATAACAAAACTCAAGTTATTTGTAAGTAACAAGAATGCAAGTGGAGGGTATTATGTTAGGTGAAATAAGCTTCCTGGCATAGAAACATAAACACCACATAACTACATGTTCTCACCCTTATGTATGGAAGTTAAAATTTTAACTTCATAGAAGTAGATAATCTAGAGTTTTTTGCTACCATATCCTGAAAAGAGTAGAGAAAGAAGAGTATAAGAAAAATGTGGTTAATATATACAAAATTACAGCTGAGAGAAGGCAGAAGTTCTAGTTCCTACAGCACTATTAAGACTTAGTTAACGGGAATTTATTGTGTTTTCAAATAACTAAAATAAAAAGACTTTGAATATTCCTCACTGCAAAGAAAATAATACATGATTTAGGCAATGGATATGATAATGACTCTGACTTGATCTTTAAGCATTGCATAAATATATCAAAATATCACTCTCAAATTCCATAACATGTACATCTATTATATGTCAATTAAAATAAATTTAAAGAGAAAAAAATGGGGTGTTGTAAATGTACAGAATTTAATTATTTCTTTTTCTTCTATAAAACCCAAGAGTCACTAATTAAGAAGAGTCAGTTTATTAGTTTTCTGAAACAAAAAAAAAATCAAAATGACCAAAAAAGAGCAATATCCAAGAAAACATTGAAAATGAAACACAACATTTAGTAAGAATAGGAAAACTTGGGCAATCGGGATCACTTGTTCCTAGATACCTATTTAATTGATGACCACATTTAAATAGAATTTTATTCTATTCAATTCATTTATATACCCCAGAGTTCAAAATTACATTTACCTACACAATAAATGAGATAACACAAATTATAGGTACTCTGCCTAACACACGCTATCAACTCAATGTTACGTTAGCAATAAACTTTTAGTATTGTAGTCAAATTACTAATTTCTCGCGATTGCAATTTCCTTCAAAGATATCGGAATATTAAAATGCTTTTAATGACTCCTTGTTCATCAGGATACCCTTCAAATTATTCTATTTGTTTCACTCAGTATATTATCTGTGTATACCGATATTACACTTTTTTCGTGAAATGGCCATATACTGCCCAAGGTAATTTATAGATTCAATGTCATCCCTACCGTTACCAATGACTTTCTTCACAGAATTGGAAAAAACTACTTTAAAGTTCATACAGAACCAAAAAAGGGCCCAAGACGCCAAGTCAATCCTAAGCCAAAAAGAACAAAGCTGGAGGCATCACTACCTGTCTTCAAACTATACCAAGGCTACAGTAACCAAAATGGCATGGTACTGGTACCAAACAGATGTAGATCAATGTAACAAAAATAGAGCCCTCAGAAATAACAATTCACATATCTACAACTATCTGATCTTTGACAAACCCGACAACAACAAGCAATGGGGAAAGGATTCCTATTTAATAAATAGTGCTGAAAACTGGCTAGCCATATGTAGAAAAGCCAAAACTGATTCCTTCCTTACACCTTTTATACAAAAATTAATCCAAGATGGATTAAAGACTTACATGTTAGACCTGTGTTCATAAAACCTAGAAGAAAACCTTAGCATTACCATTCAGACATAGGCATGGGCAAGGACTTCATGTCTAAAACAATCCAAAGCAATGGCAACAAAAAGCCAAAATTCGACTAATAATGGGATCTAATTAACCAAAGAGCTTCTGCACAGCAAAAAGCAAACCACATCACAGTGAACAGGCAACCTACAAAATGGGAGAAAATTTTCACAACCTACTCATCTGACAAAGGGCTAATATTCAGAATCTACAATGAACTCAAACAAATTTACAAGAAAAAACAAACAACTCTATCAAAAGTGGGGAAGGACATGAACAGATGCTCCTCAAAAGAAGACATTAATGCAGCCAAAAACACATGACAAAATGTTCATCAATACTGGCCATCAGGAGAAATGCAAATCAAAACCACAATGAGATACCCCATCTCACACCATTTAGAATGGCCATCATTAAAAAGTCAGGAAACAACAGGTGCTGGAGAGGATGTGGAGAAATAGGAACACTTTTACACTGTTATGGACTGTAAACTAGTTCAACCATTGTGAAGTCAGCGTGGTAATTCTTCACAGGGATCTAGAACTAGAAATACATTTGACCCAGCCATCCCATTACTGGGTATATACCCAAAGGACTAGAAATCATGCTGCTATAAAGACACATGCACACGCATGTTTATTGCAGCACTATCCACAATAGCAAAGACTTGGAACCAACCCTTAAATGTCCAAACAAACTATAGGGATGGATTTTTGTTAAAATAACATATACACCATGGAATACTATGCAGCCATAAAAATCATGAATTCATGTCCTTGTAGGAACATGGATGAAACTGAAATCATCATTCTCAGTAAACCATCACAAGGTCAAAACCAAACACCGCATGTTCTCAAATCAGAGGTGGGAATTGAACAATGAGAACACATGGACACAGGAAGGGGAACATCACACCGGGGACTGTTGTGGGGTGGGGAAGAGGGGGAGGATAAAGTATTAGGAGATACACCTAATGCTGAATGACGACGAAGTTAATAAAAGTAAGTACTGACATGGCAATATGGATACATATATGTAACAAACCTGCACATTGTGCACATGTACCCTCAAAACTTAAAGTACAATAAAAATAAATAAATAAATAAATAATAAAGTTGAAGCAGAAAAAAAAAAAAAGAAAAAAGAAAGATCAGAAAAACATTTTTATATGAAAGGCAATAGCAGTAAAAGAAGTATAACACCTAATTTTCAGTACTAATTGAAAATTAGTTAATAACCACTGGGAGAAAGGGGGGAGGGCAGCCCTATAGTGTCTGTAGTGTCTCACTTGTAGGGTATATAGTCATGGCCACTACTTTCTATATTCCTTCACTTTTATTGCAGAACTGTTTAAGGCTATGAAATTTCATCTAATCATTGCTTTATTTATAGCTCCATGAAATCTGAAGGACATTATTTTACTTGCAGAACATCTTGGCTGGATATAAATTCTTGGTTCTTTTTTTTCTTTTTCTTTGAGATGGAGTCTGTCTCTGTCTCCCAGGCTGGAGTGCAATGGCCCAATCTTGGCTCGCTGCAACCTCCCGGCCTCAGGTTCAAACGATTCTCCTACATCAGCTTCCCAAGTAGCTGGGATTACAGTTGTCACACCACGCTGGGCTAATTTTTTGTGGGTTTTTAGTAGAGACGGGTTTCAGCATGTTGGCCAGGGCTGGTCTCAACTCCTGAGCTCAGATAATCTGCCCACTTGGCCTCCCAAAGTGCTGGGATTACTGGTCTGAGCCATCACGTACCAGCCAGTTCTTATTTATTTATTTATTTATTTATTTATTTATTTATTTATTTAGACATGGAGTTCCACTCTGTCATCCAGGGTTGGAGCGCAGCTGCAAAGGACTCAGCTCACTGCAAGCTCTGCCTCCTGGGTTCATGCCATTCTCTTGCTCAGCCTCCTGAGTAGCTGGGACTACAGGCACCCGCCACCACGCTTGGCTCTTACAGACTAACACTATCAGGTGGGCAACAAGGAAGTCTGTAAAATGAAAACAGGAATACAAGGTGTAAAGGATAAGTTGGGCAGGAGTTAATGAGTTGAAGTTTGTTTATTCTGTGCTTAAAGTGACTGTGGAACATAAAGTTGAATTTTCCATTTTGTCAGATACACATATAAGTTTCCACAAACAGAACATTCAAATATATAAAAAATAGTGTTCTAGAAGATCCCAAAAAGCAGCTCTGGGGGCTGTATGGGGGCTCACACCTGTCCCAGCACTTTGGGAGCTTCCAGGTGGGCGGATCACGCAGGTCAGGAGATCGGCACTATCCTGGCTAACACGGGTGAAATTTCCATCCCTACTAAAAAATACAAAAAAAAAAAATTAGCCAGGCGTGGTTGGCGGGCCTGTAGCCCAGCTACTCTGGGAGAGGCTGAGGCAGGAGAATGGCGGACCTGAAGCATGGAGCTTGCAGTGAGCCAAGATGTTCACTGCACCCTGCCTGGGCTTAATCGAGTAAGACTCACGCCCCCAAACAAAACAAAAACAAAAAAATTGTGGGGAAGCTGTGGGAACAACAATATCTGAGATAATGGCTGGAGACTAGACCCAGACCATGGAGCCTGAGAGAACGCTCTCCTAAACATAAGAGGCCAGGAGGAGTACCTAGGAAACCAAAGAAAGGGAGAGACTCTACAAATAAGGGACAGT
This sequence comes from Hoolock leuconedys, assembly GCA_023748175.1. NCBI lineage: Eukaryota > Metazoa > Chordata > Mammalia > Primates > Hylobatidae > Hoolock > Hoolock leuconedys. Next base: position 15,408 of record JAKGGE010000895.1, read on the forward strand.
TGTAGTTCAAAATCCAAATGTAAAGAGTCCAAATTAGCATAACCACACACCAGCTCAGCAAAGGAGGAGAAAGCTGTAATAAGTAAGCAGGCCTTTGGGGAAATTTTGGAAATATCTGGAATTCTAAGACCAGATAAGAGAATGCAGCTCTTGGACACACATCCCAACAAAGAGCTTCATGTACCCTATGCTTATATAGTCAAAGGGCTGGAGTTTGGCAAAGGACAGAAGGATGACTGATAGGAAAATTACAAAGACCCCAATTTAAAAACAACAACAACAAAACCAAAGAGCATCCAGTATAAAGCAAGAGCTGATGAAAGGACTCCACCATATAATGATAAAATTAGGTCAATTGGGCAACATGATTACTCACCAGGGTCCCCAAATATGGGTACACATACACAAAAAGAGAAACACAAAAATGTTATACACACATAGATATTCTGTTGAAATACATCTGTGTTTTTCTAAAGCAACACTTCTATTTCTGTGAAAACATGAAAAGTACTAGTTTAAAATGACAGCAATTCTATTTCAGCAATTAAGAGATTACCCAAGAGAATAAGGACAAAACTGACATACCGACTTTTCATAAGGTAGAACCAAATGCTAAAGATAAAGAAAAAAAATACCCCAGCGCCATGCTTTGAACCTGAATTCCATGCCCCGCCAAATTTTTCATTCAAGTATAAAAAAAAGATGTTTTCTCATAAATATAAAGATGTTAAAAGCATACAAACGATGCAACTAATTCTTTGCAAGGCATTCTAGAATATACCACTAGAAACTACAAAAAAAAAAAATCACATGGCAAATCAGATATAAGAGAGCTAACAGGGCCACGCTGCAGGCTCCACGCCTGTAATCCCAGCACTTTCTTTGGGAGGCCAAGGTGGGCAGATCACCTGAGGTCGGAGTCGAGACCAGCCTGACCAACATGGAAAAACCCCGTCTCTATTAAAAATACAAAATTAGCCAGGTGCGGTGGCTCATACCTGTAATCCCAGCTACTCGGGAGGCTGAAGCAGGAGAACTGCTTGAACCCAGGACATGGAGGTTGTGGTGACCCGAGATTATGGCATTGCACTCCAGCCTGGGCAACAAAGATTAAACCCATCTCACTAAAAAAAAAAAAAAAGCCAACAGATGCACAGGTGCAATGCCTCATGCCTGTAATCCCAGCACTTGGGAGGCTGAGTGCATGTGATCAATGCAGGTCAGGGAGAGACCTTCCCTCCACTTCCCAGAGGATGGGTGGTTGGGCAAGCGATCTCACCTCCCAGCCGAGGCTGACGGGGCAGAGGCTCTCCTCAGATCTCAGATGGTGATTGGCGGACGGGGCCTCCTCTCACCTCCCAGGCGATGGGTGGCCAGGCAGAGGCCCTCCTCACCTGCCAGACAATGGGTAGTGCAGCAAGCTCCCTCTCACTTCCCGGAGCAAGGGCGGCACAGCGGCTCCTCACTGCCGCCAGATGTTGGGTGGGCCAGGAGCCTCCTCACTCTTGAGAAGGTGAGTGGCGGTGAGTGCTCCTCACTTCCCAGAGGAGTGGGTGGCCGAGGCAGCTCCTCCTTCTAGGCGGTGTGTGTGGCGGGCAGAGCGCCTCACTTCCCAGAAGAATTGGCCGGGCAGGCTCACACCTCCCAGAAG
>JAKGGE010002932.1:0-15986 GCA_023748175.1 Hoolock leuconedys
GCTCCAAAGTGCAGAGATTACAGATGTGAGCCACCGTGCTTGACCTGCAGTAATATTTTTGAAAGGGAATGTTTTTCCTAAGCAGTAGGTCTCAGGAATAAACAGTAGACTTAAAATGTTCGTAAATCATGCCATAAATGGATGTGCTGTCATCTAGGTTGTTGTTCCATTTATAGGTCTGGGCAGGTACATTTAATGATTCTTAAGGACCCTGGGATTTTCAAAGGTGTAAATGAGCATTGGCTTCAAATTAAAGTCTCCAGCTGCACTGGCTCCTAATGAGAGAGTCAGCCTGTCCTTTCAAGCTTTAGGCCAGGCATTGACTTCTCCTCTCTAGCTATGAGGCCCACAGATGGCATCTTCTTCCAATAGAAGGCTATTTGCATTCTACAGTAAAACCTCTTGTTTGGCCAGGCGCAATGGCTCATGCCTGTAATCCTAGCACTTTGGGGGAGGCTGAGGGTGGGTGGATCACCTGAGGTCAGGAGTTGAGACCAGCCTGGCCTTGTGGTGAAACCAGCCTCTACTAAAAATACAAAAGTGCTTGAGGAGTGTGGTGGTGGGCGCCTGTAATCCCAGCTACTCAGGGAGGCTGAGACAGGAGAATCACTTGAACCCTGGGAGACAGGGTTGCAGTGAGCTGAGATCATGCCATTGCACTCCATCCTGGGCAACAAAGAAAAAGACAAGGCTCTGTCTCAAAAAAGGAAAAAAAACAAAAACAAAAAAACCATCTTGTTTAGTGTGTGCAACTTCATCAATGATCTTGTAAGCTCTTCTGGGTGAAGGTGCTGCAGCTTCCTCATGCTTACTTGTTGCTTCTGTACAGTTTCATGTGATGTAGATGGCCTACTTTCCTTAAACCTCAGAGACCAACTTCTGTTAGCTTCTAGCTTTCCTTCTGCGGCTTCCTTACCTCTCTCAGTCTTCACAGACGAGAAGAGAGTTGGGGCCTTGCTCTGGATCAGGCTTTGGCTTAAGGGAATGTGGTAGCTGGTTTGATCTTCTATCAGACCACTAAAACTTTCTCCATGTCAGCAATAAGGCTGTACTGGAGAAGCACTTTTAATTTCCTTTAAGAACTTTTCCTTGCATTCACAATTTGACCTTTTTTGGGTGCAAAGGGCACAAACTTTCCAGTGTATCTCTCAGCTTTCAACACACCTTCTTGACCCAAGCTTCATCATATCTGGCTTTTGATATAAAGTAAGCAATGTGTGATTCTTCTTTTCCTTGAACACTTAAAGGCCACAGTAAGGTTATTAATTGGCTAATGTCAATATCGGTTGCTCTCAGGAATGAGGCTGAGAGAGAGACAGAGATGAGGGAATAAGCTTTGCTGGGGAAGTAGTCAGTTTGCTGTCTTATATGGGCAGTTCATGGCATCCCCGATTACAACAGTAACATCAAGATCCATGATCACAGATCACCACAGTAGATATAAAAATAATGAAAAAAGTTTAAACTATTGTGAGAATTACCAAAATGTGCCACAGATCTGAAGTGAGCACATGTTGTCCTGAAAAAACAGCCAGCCAATGAGCTTTCTTGGTGGAGGCTGCCACGCTATTCCATTTGTAAAGAAACGGCAACATATTTGGAAGTATGATAAAACAAGTGCAGTGAAACAAGATGTGCCCCTAACTATGGATGTGAAAAGGTCAATAAAGTCAAAGACACTTACTTTGAAGAGAGGAAAACCAAGTAAGAAAAACTTGCTTTACCAATTGTGCAAATATAATGCAAATAATTATGCAAATAATTATTACCTTATAAAGGTACAATAATTTAAACAGTGTAGCATTAGCATAAACCTTCGAGATAGATGGATAAGAATCTGAATATAAAACTAGACTCGTGTGTATATGGACATGACAAATTGGCACTGCAGAGTAAGTGAACAGTGCTTTAGAAGCAGATTATGCTGGAAGAATTGAACACCCATATGGAAAAAAATGAAACTTGGCCACTACCTCACTCCATATAAAATCAATCTTGACCCAAGCAGTGGCTCATGCCTGTAATCCCAGCACTTTGGGAGGCCAAGGCTGAATTGGATTGCTTGAGGTCAGGAGTTAGAGACCAGCCTGCCCAACATGGTGAAGCGCTGTCTCTACTAGGCTAAAAAAAATTAGTAGCTGGGTGTGGTGGCAGGTGCCTGTAATCCCAGCTACTTGGGAGGCTGGTGCAGGAGTAAACCAAACCTGGGAGTGGAGGTTGCACTGAACCATGTGATCGTGCCACCACACTCAGCTGGAACAACAGAGCAAGACTCTGTCTCAAAAAAAACACACACACACACACAAAACAAACAAACAAACAAACAAACAGAAACAAAAAAACTCAGATAAATTGGATTTAAATGTGAGCAAACAATAAACAAAATAATATTCAGTAATAATAATAAAAGCTTCTAGAAAGAGGAAATGTAGGAAAATATTGTTATTTTCAGGTGAGAAGCCAGAGAAGCTAGGGTAGGAGAACTTTTTTTTTTTTTGAGATGGAGTCTTGCTCGTCACCCAGGCCCCAGAGTGCAGTGGCACTTAAAACAGCTCCACCTCCAGTTCACACCATTCTCCTGCCTCAGCCTCCCAAGTAGCTGGACTACAGGCTCCTGCACCATGCCCAGCTAATTTTTTTATATTTTTTAGTAGAGATGGGGTTCCACCCGTGTTAGCCAGGATGGTCTCAATCTCCTGACCTGAGGTGATCCAGCCCTCACAAGTCCTCCCCAAGTGCTGGGATTACAGGAGTGAACCACAGCGCCCGACCAAGGTAGGAGAACACTTTTCCCCAGGTTGTAAAAAGCACTTACAAAGGAAAAGATGGGCGATCAGGATTCACACGTGAAGACTAAGAACTTCTGTTTATCAAAGATACCACTAAACAGTGAAAATCAATGCATGTTATGGACGATGATATTTTGCAGCTTCATTATAACCACTGGAACTCCTAAATTCAAGAACAAAAGATAGACAACTCAGAACTTAACAAAGAGGATATCTATAACTGGCCCCAGAAACATGTGATGAGGCTCTACCTCTAAATTAGTAATCAAGAAATGCAAATTAAAACTACATGCAATGCCTACTCCACCAACAGCACAGACACTGGAACCCTCACACACTACTGCAGGGAGTGTAGTTCAATAATAAAGTCACAGCACTTTGGGAGGCTGAGGTGGGAGGATTGCCTGAGGTCAGGAGGTTTGAGACTAGCCTGGTCCACATGGCAAAACCTCATGTATACTAAAAAATACAAACTAGCCCGGTGTGGTGGCACATGCCTGTAATCCCAACTACTTGAGTGGCTGGGGCATGAGGGGAATCTCACTTGTGAACCTGGGAGGCAGAGGTTCCAGTGAGCTGAGATCGATCGCAGCACTCGCATCTGACCTGGGTGACAGGTGGACTCTGTCTCAAAAGTATCAAAAATACAATACAATAAAGTTGGAAAACTAGTTGATCTATCCTCCATATTATGCGGCCCCAGCAATTCCACTCTAGGTGGAATTCCTAAAAATACATGCGTGGGCGCAAGGACGTTCTAGAATTTCCAAGAGCGGCGTTATTCCAAGTAACCTCAAACTGGAAGCAATTCAGAGTATCTGACAATTTACCAAAAAGCAATAAATAAATCATGAGGTACATATTGGCCAGGCATGGTGGCTCGTACCTGTAATCCCAGGATTTTAGGAGGCCGCGGTGGGAGGATCACTTGAGCTCAGGAGTTCAAGACCATGCTTGCCAACATAGGAGATCTCATCTCTACTGAAATTCAAAGAAATTAGCTGGGCATTGTGGCGCATGCCTGTAGAATTCCAGTCCTGAGGCAGCAGGATCTCTTGAGCCCAGAAAGCCAAGGCTGAAGTTTCCCCTGATTATGCATTGTACTCCAGCCTGGGTGACAGAGGAAGACCCTGTCTCAGAAAAAATATATATATATGCACATATATATAATAATTAAAAGATTCCCATTGGCCATACATGACAAGCTGTGTAAGCTTGAACAAGGATTGTTTAGCCTCTCTGGGCCTCAGTTCCCTCACCTGGACAGTGGTGATAATAATACCAGTTCCTCAGGTTGTTGTGGGTAAAATATATTATGGTCTATTTATAAACAACATTGAGAACAAATGAACTACAACTTTGTGCAACAACCTGGGTGAATTTCACAAACATAATATTAAGTCAAAAGAAGCCAGATAAGCGTAAACACACAATATAGTATGTTTGAATTCCATTAATTAATTTATATGAAGTTCAGAGAATGGGAAAAAAACTAAATTGTAGGGTTTAATGGTGTGTGTTTAAGTGGCAAAATTATGAAGAAAAGTGAGAATTCTTATCAAAACCTTCAGGATAGTGTTTACACTTTGAGAAAGAAGACAAAGTAATGGTGATTAGGAAGGGGCATGAGGAAAGGACTTCAAGGGGTTGACATCATTCTAGTTTTTTGACCCAGGAAGTGTTCACCGTGAAGGCTAACCTTGCGATGGTTAGAAGTGAACTCTATAGTTTTTGTAGATGTCTGTAATATTTCATTTTTTAAAGGCTTAAAGACAAATGATTGACAGGCATTAAGCACCAGTAGAAGGTAGACAGCATTAAATTTCAGTAAATCCTGGCAGCTAAATATGGGAATTCTCTTGCAGTGTGCAAGGGGAGAAGCTTGAGAGTGTGAGACTAGAAGGAGGCTATGGCAGTGGCCCCAGGACTAGAATGGTCTGTGAGCTCACTGGAAGGCCTGGCTTCAGGACAGCACATATTGACATTGTGCAGACTGTGAGGCAGACATTTAGGCAAACATAAACTCAGAGTCAAATCCCCTAGGTGATTAGAAGATGGCTTTAAGACCAAATATCACAGTGAAGGGGGAAGAGTGGAGTTCATAGATGTGAGTCTGGAAAAGTAAAAACACATAAGGGAAGCGATGGTACTGGAGTAAAATGTATTGTATTGATACGATGTGTACAGAAGAAAGAATCTTTTAGCCTGGTATTTATTCATTCATTCAAACGCTTCTTGAGGCATCAGAAACTGTTCTGGAGTGCAGTAGAGAAGACAAGAAGGTATGAAACACAGTTCTTCTCTTTAGTTTTAACTACATTAAAACATATCCTCATGGACGTTTAAGTAATAATTCAAGATTCCCATTGGCCAAGGGATAAAGCCCAAACTCACCTCCCTCTAATATAGAAACTCCATTCCAGTTTGGCCTCATGTTGGTGCCATCGTCCTCCCCATGGGTCTCTGCTCTTCCCCAGAGCTGTTCATTTTCACGCTCCTGTATATAGGAGGCATAGTTCTGTGCTTTATATCTCTTCATTCCTACAACAACCTCAGGAACTGGTATTATTATAAGCCACTGTCCAGGTCAGGAGGCAGGCCAGAGAGAGGCTAAATAACTTTGTTCAAATTTTGGCAATGTTCTGGGGCCAAGATTCCCCAGCCCTGGGAGTCTGTCTCACCAGTACCTGCTCTCTTAGCTTTCCAATCAGGGTAAGGCTACAGCCATTTGTGCTCCATCACGACAAGCTCAAAACCCCTTTTACGTCTCTCAGCGGCAGGATTTACTGTTTGTGGGCTTCTTCTCCAACAACCAGCTTGAGTCTGCTGCCTTCTCTGTTCCGGCTTTCTGTGCTACCTCCTCGAGGTCGGTGTCCTCCCTTCTTATTCCATGTATACTCTCTTTGATGGGCCCTCCTCTAACTTGCTGTTCCTGGAATCCTTGAGGGGCAGGAAGTTGGACTTAGTTTTCTATGCGTTTTGCAGGAATCTGTCACATATGAGATCACAGATGATATTGACTTAGATCAAGAGAAAGAATGTAGAATCCCAAAATAGAGTGGTGTCAACATGAAGGAAGGGTCATTAAGGTAGAAGAAGAAGAGGCACCTGTCTCATCACAGGGTATCCAGGAGCTTCCAGAAGAGGTAGCTCTTGGCTAGACTTTAAGGGATGAGCAAAATGTGCATAGTGGAAGAATCCAAGGCAGGGTGTGTACAGGCCTGGATACTCAATGCATGGAAACATCTCTAGAATTGGGATATTCTGGATACTCCAATGCACAGAGCATCTCTAGGAGTTGGCCATTAAACCAAATCCATCAGAAACGGAGTTACTTGCAGGAAGCACCAGTGAGCAGTAGGCAAGGCGTCAAACTCCCAATACAGACCCACTTGGAACCCTCAAAGTTCATGCTCATAGAATAAAATCCAAGAAGCCTGAATGCTACTTCAAGTATAAGAAACTTGGGGAAAAAAATTCCAGTTGCTCCAGACTTAGATTTTTAAAATAATTTTTTATTGGATATTATGGTACATAATTAACTGCAGGTTAGAGCTGCTTACAAGTTAGATCCTGTTTTAGAATTAATCAGTATTGATGTGGAGGGATTTTTGTGCATATTAACTGCAACCAGGCTGTCTGAATCATTGCCATAGATCAGGTTCCAACAGAAGATTCCAGTAGGAGATCTCAGCTGGTGCCCATGAGACGCCCACTGGCAAGAGCAAGCTCCTTCCAAAGCTTCTCTCAGTAGTGATACAAACAGTCAGGACAGCCAAGAAGAGAGCACTGGCCATGCTAAAGAGGTATTTCTTGAAGAAGGGTGAACATGGGGTGGACCTATCTTGGGTCCACATTTTGATGGAGAGCAGGGGTCCTGAAAAATATATACCACTGGCTTTGGGTTGCTGATGGGATGTCTCAGCAGAGACTGGATGGATTAAGGATTGGGAGTTGAGTATAATATCTGGATTATAAGGTTAGTCCTGGTTAGTCTTTATTTATATTATTACCTTTTTCTAGGTGATTTTGGGAACATAAGGAATACAAGTTGGAGTATTCCAAATCTGAAAAATCTGAAATGCTCAAAACCTGAAACACTTTACTGCTCCAAGAAATGCTCATTTTGAGATAGAAGATCAGTAGGACTTGTTTTCCGCGACCCTGCTGATCAAGAGGATCTTAACAAGAAACAAGAAATGAGCCAAACCAGCTAGGACTAGGAATTATAATTGCATTTGCATGCTATAAGACACTAGCCAGTGCCATGACGGTTGCAAACACCATGCCAATGCCTGGAAGTTACACCTATATGTGGTTTTGGGCACTCGGCCCCTTTTCAGAAAGTTGGCAGTGACCTCGTGATCCCCATGGCCTCCCAAAGTGCTGGGATTACAGGGTGAGCCACTGTGCTGATAAAATATATACATTATTTTCAACTGGTGTCTAAATGAGAAAAACTCTCCACTTTTCATCATTTATTATTTATTTTAATTAGCACTTAATTAGAGTTATAAACATAGTTTGCCAGCAATCCACAAATTAGGGGTAGCTTCGGCTCTGCTGCCTATGGGTATGCATTTTGCTGTACATTGTTGCTTTAATAAACTTGCTTTATTTCACCGTCAACTGGGTTTTGCTCTTGAGGTTCTTTCCTCAGCAAAACCAAGAACCCTCCCGACCTGAGCCCCAACTTGAGGTTCACCTGCATCATTGGGCATTTTTGTATTTCAAATTTTTTTTGGTTTAAGGATGCTCAACCTGTACATAAATATTATTTTGACGGCGTGGTGGCTCCGCCTGTAATCTAACACTTTGGGAGGCTGAGGGGGGCAGATCACCTGAGGTCAGGAGTTGAGACCAACCCTGACCAGCGTAAGATACGTCTCTACTAAAAATACAAAAAATTAGCTGGGCATGGTGACGCGCCTGTAATCCCAGCTACTCGGGAGGCTGGTGGGAGGAGCCAGCGAACCCCGAGATGAGGAGGGTTGCAGTGAGCCAAGGTGCACCATTGTACTCCAGCCTGGGCTATGAGAGCGAACCCCATCCTAAAAATATGTGTGTGTGTGTGTGTGTGTGTGTGTGTGTGTTTAAGGCCAGGCGGTGGCTCATGCCTGTAGTAGCACTTTGGGAGGCGGTGGATCATGAGGCCAGGAGATAGAGATGTCATGGCTAAACACATTAAAACCCATCTCTACTAAAACTACAAAAATTAGCTGGAATGGTGGCATCAAGCCTGTAGTCTCAGCTTCTCCCGAGGAAGGTTGAGGCAGGAGAATCCCTTGAACCAGGGAGGCAGAGGTTGCAGTGAGCGAGGATGCGTATCTGCACTCCAGTCTGGGCAACAGAGCAGACTTCATCTCCAAAAAATATGTATATTTGTATATATTTTATGCATGTGTATATATAACCATATGTATGTAAAATACAGATATTATTTTGTTTTTATTTTTTTTTTGAGACAGAGTCTCACTCTGTTGCCAGGCTGGGTGCGGTGGCACAATCTCGACTCACTGCAACCTCTACCTCCAAATTCTCCACTGCCTCAACTCCCTAATTAGCAGACTGTAAACACACACCCTGCAGCAACTGAGCCTGTATTTTAGTAGAGGCAGGGAGATTCGCTATGTTGGCCAGGCGGTCTCAAACTCTGACCTGCGTGATCCCCCACCGACCTCCCAAAATACTAATTTCAACCACTATTATGGCATAAATATATACATTATTTTCAACTGTGTCTAAATGAGAAAAACTCTCACTTTTTCATCAGAAGCCCCCAGACCTGTGGTAGCTTCTCAGGGTGTATAAGAGAGGCCTTGCTCACCCTCTGCTCTCTCAGCAACCATCACTAAGAGACAATGCAATACAGGGGTATGGTTTCAGAGAGATGAGAAAAAATCTTCTTTTTTTTTTTTTACTGCTACCTATTTGCCTTAGATTCTTCACAAGTAAGGACAATATATCTCACTGGCACTCTTCCATCTACAAATTACCTTGCGACCCCTTGATCTCATCGAAACTCATTTTGCAAATGAAACATTGTTCTGTGAGTTTTTAACTGGTTGCCTAAGATGGCAGCGTTACAAGGTAGTGGAGTCAAACCCAAGTCTAGGACTGCAGTGCTAACTCTGTCCTGGTCATTTAAAGACCGTTGCAGGCCCCAGACCCCAGACCCCAACCACTTCATAGCAAACACATTGCAACATATTTACATTACACAGAACATATACATTTTTTTGCTGTATAATTTTATAATTCAATTTGGGTTTGTTTACAACATACATTTTTTCTCATGAGTTCAAAACCATATTATATTTTTATGTAACCATATAAGGCTTGGTTAGTGGCAGCTGACGCATTGATATCACATTACATTTGCAATTGCCAATTAAATATTTATTTCCATTTTAATGTTTTATTTTCATGTTTAAGACAGTACATTTTTTTGCCAGGTCCAAATATTGTCTTGGGTCATGAAAGGGTCCCTGAAGCCCTGAGGAGCACCGAGCCAAGAATACCTAGTGGCAGAAAGAGCCCTGTTCCTGGCCCGGGCGCCACCATGAGCGCAGGGGCTGTGATGTGAGGCAATGGCTTAGGGCTGGGTGCAACCCAGGCGGGTGAGGGTGGCTGTCACTGGCCCCACTGGCCTGAGCAGAAAGAACAATATCCTGTGATCTCTGGCCTTCTGACAGCTCAGGTTCTGTAGTGGATCTTCTCTGGAACAGTTTGCTGTCTGCATTCTGAAACAGCTGGGTCACTTATGCTAAACCATGATATTACCACACCATTAAGCCAACATCCAGGAGAAATGTCTGAATGATCAAGGAAGAGAGTTTACTATGTATAGTTTTTTTCTGTTTTTTATTTTTTGAGACATAGTCCACTCTGTCGACAGGCTGGGAATGCAGTGGCGCCATCTCAGCTTACTGCAACCTCCATCTCCGGGTTCAAGCAATTCTCGAAACAGAGTATGGGACTACAGGCATGTGCCACCATGCCTGGCTAATGTTTGTATTTTTTAGAAGAGATGGCATTTCACCATGTTGCCAGGCTGGTCTTGGACTCCTGACCTCCAGGTGATCCACCCACCTTGGCCTCCCAAGGTGCTGGGATTGGGTGTGAGCCACCGCACCCAGCCAGTGAACCTCTTTCTTATACCAACCTCACAGGCTGGCATTTGATTCTGGATTAGCTGGGGTTTGTACCCAGAGACAAACTGGTCTGACTGACTTCATCACCAAAAAACTCCAACACTAGGGAGAACTGGGATTGGAGAGGAGGAACTCAGGGAGCAGAGGAGCCCCTCCTTCTGTTATATGGGAACACTCAGAATCCTCCCACCAAGTCTTGCTTAAAACCCATTTATGCCTAGTGTTCCATTATTGGGCAGCTAAACCTGTGGGAGTTATTTATATCCCTGCACGATCAAGGTCGCCATGAGTCTGACTTGCACCACAAAAAAATTTTGCAACCTCCGGCATAAATGGGTTAAGGCACAGCATCTACTGAGCGTCACTGAAGTGCAAGCATTTTGATACATGCAACATCTCCCCAGTAATTCTGCCTAAGTTGAGCTTTTAATAAAATGCATTTTTTTAGGCGAGATGCGGTGGTTCCGCCTGTAATCCAGCACTTTGGGAAGCGAGAGGGTGGATCACCTGAGGTCAGGAGTTCAAGACCAGCCTGACCAACATAGAAAACCGTATCTACTAAAAATACAAAGGTAATATGCATTGAGCCAGCTGCGCCTGTAATCCCATCTACTGGGGCGGTGAGACAGGGAAAACAAAGCAGGCGGGGAGGCAGAGGTTGCAGTGAGCAGACTCAGCGCCACTGCACTCCAGCCTAGTGAAACAAAACTCCATCTCAAAAAAAAATAAAAAAAAAATAGGCGCAGCCCTTGATGGCTCACACTTCTAATCCCAGCACTGTGGGAGGCCAAGGCGGGTGAATCCACGAGGGTCAAGAGATCCGAGACCCGCAGGAGAAACCCGTCTCTACTAAAAAAATACAAAAAAAAATTAGCGAGGTGGTGGTGACCTGTAGTCCCAGCTACTAGGAGGAGGAGGAGGCTGAGGCAGGAGAATGGCGTGAACCTGGGAGAAGCAGACTTGCAGTGAGCGAGATTGCGCCACTGCACTCCAGCTGGAAGCGACAGGCGAGAGACTCCGTCTCAAAAAAAATAAAATAAAATAAAAAATAAAATAAAATAAAAATAAAAATGAAATGCTTTAAATGCACCGCGTCAGGAAACCTAACTACTTAAAGGCATACTGCTTCAAATCATTTTAGATAAAAAGAAATCTTTAGTAATCTGTCACTTTCTTAAATTCTCTCTTTAGATGTCCATATTTTCTTTATGTTCTGCAAAATGTTATTAGAATTAGGACACATCGGCCTGGCCCAGAATGGCTCATGCCTGTAATCCCACCACTTTGGAGGGGCTGAGAGGCGAGTGGATCCGCGAGGTCAGGAGTTGAGACCAGCCTGGCCAACATGGTGAAACCTGGAGTCTCTACTAAAAATGCAAGTGGCTGGGTGTGGTGGTGGGCCTGTAATCCCAGCTACTAAGGAGGCTGAGGCAGGAGAATCACTTGAACCGGGGCAGAAGTTTGCAGTGAGCTGAGATCACACTCCCCACTGCCCTCCAGCCTGGGTGAGGCTCATCTCAGAGAAAAAAAAAAAGAATGGGACACATTACCACGGTATTTGCTACAACGTACTGCATTGGAGCCTTGGAATTCAGAAAGAAGAAGGTGAGCTGTTGTTCATGTCATGCCACTTTTCTTCAGTAATTGAACAGGGTGAAGATATGGAGAAACCTGGGGTTGGGCAAAGCTCTCACTCATCTATTCCTCTAGTTGTCATGGAGAATAATAACGGCTTTTAAAGGCATCTTTAAATGAGGCAGCTCTGAGCTGGAAGCCTCTCTCCTTTTAAGTGAGAAAGCACACTCCTTGCAGAGGAGTGAGACTGACATCTCTCTTTGCTGCTCTAAATGGCAAATAATCTGAGGAGGACACAGCAGAACCCTGATGCCTGTTTCGGGAGGAGAATTCACATGGGAGATGGCAGACAGTTCTGGGGTAGTGCACCCTTCAGCACTCTCAGGGCCTCCCTGGCACCCTCAGGATCTCATTTCTGATCCTCAGAACTCAGGTTTCTAGGGGTTGGTTCTTTCTCCAAGTTCACCCGGGTTTCCTTTACCAAATATTCTACTTCTTTGTACCTACTATCAGTCCTGGAGCTCCTGTGAACAGGGTTTCACCCTCTGACTATCCTTTCACCGTTGCCAAAATTGGCTTCATTTGCTCATTCAAATTCCTTTTCATCCCTCATCCCTCAGCGAGGCAGCCCCTTTGCTCTGTTTACCTTAAGGAAGGAGGAAGCAGCTATGTGATAATAGACATTTGTCAAGCACCTCTGAAGCACTTGGTGTGAATTACCTCATTTTATCTCCCAGCAGCTTAGCAAGATAGGTGCATTATCTTTACACCCTATTTTACAAGGGAAAGAAACAGTCTTAGGAGCTCAGATAACCTGGTCACACAGATGGCAAAGGCCAGAGTCAGAGTTCAACCCAGACAGTCAACCCCAGAGGCTCTCTTCATCTTGCCTTTCCAGCCGAGATCATACATTCATTTTATTCAGCCAATATTTGTGAGTCCTCACTACATACCAGGCACTGTTCAGGGGTTATATCGGCATCAAGGCAAGAGGAATTTTCTCCCTCATTCTGAGACAGATCTGTAAGGGGAGCTGGGCAGGGGAATGAAGGAGTAAGTCAGATAATTTCTCTGTTTGCAGATGACATAATCTTATATAGAAAAACTCTGAAATTAAACCACCAAAAAAAAAAAAAACCTCTTAGAACCTTAATAAATGAATTCAGTAAAACTGAAGAATACAAAATCAATATACAAAATTGGCAGTGTTGTAGCATACTATTAGTGAACTATCTAAAAGAAATCAAGAAAACAATCCATTTAATAGCTACAAAAAAAAAGAAAATTACACAGGAATAAGCAACCAAGAGATGAAATATCTCTACTAAATACCATAAAACATTGATGAAAACATTTTTAAAGAAACACAAATAAATGAAAAGATAATATAGCGTTCTAAGCGGATAAGAGAATTAATATTGTGAAAATGACCATACTACTTAAAGATATCCACAGATTTAATGCACTTTCGCTATCAAAATACTAAAGACATTCTTCACAGGAAATGAAAAAAAGAATCCTAAAATTCATATGGAACCACAAAAGAGACCCCAAAAGGCCAAAGCAATTCTGAGCAAAATCAACAAGGGACAGAGAGGAGCATCCACACACTACCTGATTTCAAAATATACTATAAAGCTGTAGTAACCAGAACAACATGGTGCTGTCATAAAACAGACACATAAAACAATGGAATAGAGAGCCTGAAGTAAATTCAGGCACCTACAGCCACCTGTTTTTGACAAAGATACCAGAACACACATTGGGAGAAAAGATTGCTTGCCCAATAAATTGAATATCCTAGGGAGGCTGAGGGCAGGAGAATAGCAGACAGGGAGGTGGGTTGCAGTGAGCTGAGATTGTGCCACTGCACTCAGCCTGGACAACAGAGTGAGACCCTGTCTCAAAATAACTTATAAAATAAAATAAATTGAATATCCACATCGCAGAAGGAATAAAATTAGACCCTATCTCTCACTGTATATGAAAATCAGCTCAAAATGGATAGAACCAAAAGTAAAACCGCAAACTATAAAACTAGAAGAAAACAAGGAAACACTTCCGCAACACTAAGCTAGTGAGGGATTTTTTTAAATAAGGAAGTCAAGGGTACAGGTATCAAAGCAAAACAGTTAAAATGGGACTACATGAAAGAATTAAAGCTTTTTTGCATAACAAGAAACAATTAATAAAGTGAGGAGAAAACCTACACTCTTAGATTTAGGAAGAAAATGATACAAACTATCTATCTAACAAGGGTTATTATCCAGAAATATATAAAAGAACTTAAACAACTCAACAGCAATAAAACATATAACCGATTAAAAATGGCCAAAAAAACCTTAATGAACTGTGTCTTAAAGACATAAAATGGACAACAAGATACATGAAGAAATGCTCAACATCACTAAATGTCAGAGGAATGCAAATCAGGAACCACAATGAGATACCAACTCAGTACAGTTAGAATGGCTATTCAAAAAGACAAAACAAAACAAGTGTTGGTGAGGATGTGAAGAAAAGGGAACACTTACACGCTGTTGATAAGAATGTAAATTAGTACAGCAATTATGGAAAACAGTATAGGGGTCCCCAAAATAAAAACAGAATTACAATATGATCAACACTCTCGTGCTGGATATATATATCCAAGGAAGTGAAATCAGGGCTGGGTGGCCAGTGGCTCCAGACACTGTAATGCCAGTACTTTGGGAGGCCAAAGTGGGTGGATCACTTGAGGTCAGGAGTTTGAGACCATCCCTGACCAACATGGTGAAAAGCCCATCTCTGCCTAAAATACAAAAAAAAATTACCTGGGAGGCGTGGGAGTTGGGCACCCATGTAGTGCAGCTACTCCGGGAGGCTGAGGCAGGAGGGCTCGGGGTTGAACCTGGGAGGCAGGGTTGCAGTGAGCTGAGATGGTACCACTGCACTCCAGCCTGGGCAACAGAGCCAGACTCCATCTCAAAAAAAAAAGTGAAATCAGTATGTTGAAGGAATATCTGCACTCCCATCTTTATGGCAGTACCATTTTACAATAGCCAAGATATGGAATTAACCTAAGTGTCCATCCAACAGATGAATGGTAAAGAAAATGTGGTATATAAGCACAACAAAAATTCTATTCAGTCATAAAAAAGAATGAAATCCTGTCATTTGTGACAACATGAAAAGTAAACCTGGAGGACACCAAGTTAAGTGGAAATAAGCCAGATAAAGAAAAACAAATACCACCTGATCTCACTTAATATGTGGAATTAAAAAAAAAAAGTTGATCTCATGAAGCAGAGTATAGTACAGTGGTTATCCAAAAGGCTGGGAAGGGTGACTATGGTTAACTGTAGTGTGTGTATCACTTATAGTTAGAAGAGGATTTTTTTGAATGTTCTCATGACAAAGAAATGACAAATGCATGATGATAGAATATGCTAACTACCTGACTTGATCATTATACAACACATCTGGTACTGAAATATCAACTTGTATCCCATAAACATGTACAATTATAATGTGACAATTTCTTTTCTCTCCTCTCTCTTTTTTTTTTTTTTTTTTGAGATGGAGTCTCGCTCTAATCACCAAGCCAGAATGCAATGTCTTGGCTCCTTTGTAACCTCCACCTCTGGTGGTCAAGTGATTCTCGTGCTTTGAACTCCTAAGCAGCTGTTGACTACAGGCACCAGCCACCATGCCCGACAATATAATGTGGCAGTTTTTTTGTTTTTTTTTTTTGCTTTGAGATGAGTTTTTGCTCTTGTTGCCTGAGCTGGAGTGCAATGGCGCGATCTTGGCTCACCACAACCTCTGCCTCCCAGCAGCCACGAGGGGTGGGAGGTGCAGCCTCCCCGGACGTCTGGTGAGCTGGGGTGCTGTGCTTGAGGGCCAGAGAACTGGCATGGGGTACATTCGATAACCTGGGACCCCAAGCCCCACTTCCCAGAGTCCCGCCCAGCTCAGCCTTGGATCTTGGGAGAGCTCAGCCCCACCACATCCACACCTGGCCACTCCACCAGAGGGGGGATGCCCCTGTGAACGGCGGGAAGCTGAGTTTCTGTCAACAAAACCCCACAGAACACTTGTAGGATGGCTTTTGAGACACAGGCCCCGGACAACAGCTGGGTCCTTTGCGGCACCCACGGTGTCTGGATCAACTGAGCCAGCCTGGCAGCCCAGGGTCCCTCCGGCTGCTGCTGGGCCAAATTCCTGGAAGCTACATGCAGGGCAGCCCCTAAAACATGGTTACAATGACAGAAATCCCTGGACATAATGCAGAGAAAGGGGCTCAGAGGACTCAGGGACTGAACCTGCCCAGCCTCTCCTAAGGAGATCCTTCCTGCCAAAGGAAAGCACAGAGGTAATGTAACTTTTTGCAGGCAGCACCTTCACAGGCTCTCGGGGCGTCCTCTGGCAGGGAGCTGTGGGGGTGCAGCAAATCCCAGCAGGCCCCCTGCTCTCTCCAAGGAGAAAG
>JAKGGE010000029.1:0-25994 GCA_023748175.1 Hoolock leuconedys
GGGTGGGAGGTGCAGCCTCCCCAGACGTCTGGCGGGAGAGCTGGAGTGCTGTGCGGGGCCCAGAGAACTGGCATGGGGTACATTCGATAACCTGGGACCCCAAGCCCCACTTCCCAAGAGTCCCCGCCCAGCTCAGCCCTTGATCCTGGGAGAGTCAGGCCCCAACACATCCACACCCACAGTCGCACCAGAGGGGGATGACTGGGCACCTGTGAACGGCGGGAAGCTGAGTTTCTGTCAACAAAACCCCACAGAACACTTGTAGGATGGCTTTTGAGACACAGGCCCCGGACAACAGCTGGGTCCTTTGCGGCACCCATGGTGTCTGGATCAACTGAGCCAGCCTGGCAGCCCAGGGTCCCTCCGGCTGCTGCTGGGCCAAATTCCTGGAAGCTACATGCAGGGCAGCCCCTAAAACATGGTTACAATGACAGAAATCCCTGGACATAATGCAGAGAAAGGGGCTCAGAGGACTCAGGGACTGAACCTGCCCAGCCTCTCCTAAGGAGATCCTTCCTGCCAAAGGCTTGGAGATGTGTAACTTGCACAGGGCAGCACCTTCACAGGCTCTCAGGGCCGTCCTCTGAGGCTGTGGGGGTGCAGCCAAATCAGCAGGCCCCCTGCTCTCAAAGGAGAAGGGCAGCTCGGGGTGACCAAGGCCAAGGAGGCCAGACACCCCGCTAGGCGACAGGGTGATGACATCATCGAGGTCTGTCCCAAGCAGCCCCTAGTACGGGTTACCTGCTCAGGGGACCCTTGGGCCAACAGAGGGGCAGCCCCCTAAGCTCCTGCAGAAGATGTGTGGTCAAGGCCAGGCACAGTGGCTCACGCCTCTAATCCCAGCACTTTGGGAGGCCGAGGCGGGGGGATCAGGGGATCATGAGGTCAAGATATCAAGACCATCCTGGCCAACATGGTGAAACCCTGTCTCTACTAAAAATACAAAAATTAGCTGGGCATGGTGGCGGGCACCTGTAGTCCCAGCTGCTAGGGAACCTGAGGTAGAAGAATCGCTTGAACCTGGGAACTGGAGGTTGCAGTGAGCCAAGATCCTGCCATTGCACTCCAGCCTGGGCAACAGAGCAAGACTCTGCCAAAAAAAAAAAAAAAAAAAAAAAAAAGCCGGGTGCAGTGGTTCACACCTGTAATCCCAGCACTTTGGGAGGCCGAGGCAGGTGGATCACGAGGTCAGGAGTTCAAGACCAGCCTGGCTAACATGGTGAAACCCCGTCTCTACTAAAAATACAAAAAATTAGCTGAGCGTGCTGGCAGGAGCCTATAGTCCCAGCTACTCGGGAGGCTGAGGCAGGAGAATGGCGTGAACCCGGGAGGCGGAGCTTGCAGTGAGCCGAGATCGCGCCACTGCACTCCAGCCTGGGCGACAGAGCGAGACTCAAACAACAACAGCAACAACAAACAAACAGCTCCCTGACCATCACCTGATGGTCGACTGACTTTCCTGGGTGGGGGGCGGGGAGCCGGGGAGCCCTCTCCTGCCCCACTCACGTCTGACTGGCACCTACTGTAACAGGGAGGCAACATGGAAATCCTGGGAGTCCCCTTCCCAACCCAAGTGGTAGACCAGTGGAGCGGCTGACGACTAGTGACACCCTCAGAGGGTCTGATGGGACAGGCCAGGGTATATAGCCTGAGTGCTGCGGTTTTTAAGAGCACGCGAGGCAGTTCTGAGGTGTGACCCATTTTGCCAGGCTGACTAGCGTGCGCTGGACTTCCACACTGTCAGACACCAACCACACGGTGTGGATGTACAGCACACGCCCATTCCGATCCCCTGCCCAGCCAGCCAGGCAGCAAAGTGGGGCTGGGGGACTGTCACGAACCTCTGTGGCCCCACTCACTGACGGTGCCAAGGAAAGCCACTGTCCTGGCCATTTCTCCCATGACAGCAAATCCCATCAGCCCAGGCCCATGCCTTGGCCTCCCAAAGTGCTGGGATTACAGGTGTGAACCACTGCGCTCGGCCCAGCTCTGGGAATTGTAACGTTAAAAGGAAGAGGAAAAGAATGTAAACTAGGAAAAAACCCAAAACCGGCCAGGCGTGGTGCCTGATGCCTGTGATCCCAGCCCTTTGGGAGGCCAAGGCAGGTGGATCACTTGAGGTCAGGAGTTTGAGACCAGCCTGGCCAGCATGGTGAAACCCCATGTCTACTAAAAATACAAAAATTAGCCAGTCATGGTGGCGGGCACTTGTAATCCCAGCTACTGGGTAGGCTGAGGCACAAGAATTGCTTGAACCCTGGAGGTGGAGGTTGCAGTGAGCCAAAATCACACCACCGCACTCAGCCTACAAGGTGTAATTGTCTCAAAAAAAAAAAAAAAAAAAAAAAGGAAGAAAGAAAGAAAAAGAAACAAGGAAAAAACCCACAGCCTCTGGCACTCCAAATATACAGAGAATGTCAGCACTGCTGATTGCTTCGGCCTAACAGGGATGGCAGGACACCTTTATTACCTCCCTGCAGAGCTGAGCGAGAGCTCTCTGCTGGTTTAATTCCTGGGGACTTGGTTGTCACATGGTTCACTGGCTACCCAATGAGCAGGAAGCAGCATGTACGCTGTGTGCCCTGCAGACCTGCACGTGTGCCGATGGCAGAGACTGCGAGTCCACCCCTGCCACTGAATCTCCCCTCCTTCTACAGTAGCTGATCTCCTGACTTGGTGGGCATGTGGCCACCCAGAATCAAGACTACATTTCCCAGCCTCCTTTGCAGCTAGGCATTGCCTGGTGACAGCAGAACGTGCAGGGAGATTGTATCTGGGCCTGCCCTGCAATGTACCATAGCCTGGGCAGCTGGACAACAGAAATTTGTCTTCCCATAGTGCTGGAGGCTGGAAGTCCAAGATTGAGATGTCCACCGGGCATGCTCTTCCTGAGGCCTCTCTCCTTGGCTTTATGGATGCCATCTTTCCCTGGGCTGCACAGGGTTGTCCCTAGGTACTCTCTGTGTCCTCATCTCCTCTTTTTTTTTTTTGAGATAGAGTTTTGCTTTTGTCCCCCAGGCTGGAGGACAATGGCGTGATGTCAGCTCACTGTAACCTCCGCCTCCCGGGTTCAAGTGATTCTCCAGCCTCAGCCTCCTGAGTAGCTGAGATTACAGGCATGTGCCACCACATCCAGCTAATTTTTTTTTTTAACTTTTAGTAGAGCTGTGGTTTCACTGTGTTGTCCAGGCTGGTCTCGAACTCCTAGCCTCAAGTGATCTGCCCGCCTCGGCCTCCCAAAGCGCTGGGATTACAGGTGCGAGCCACTGTGCCTGGCCTGGATGATTTTTGCATTTTTAGTAGAGATGGGGTTTCTCCATGTTGGTCAGGCCGGTCTCGAACTCCCAACCTCAAGTGATCCACCTGCCTGGCTCCCTCCCAAGCACTGGAATGACGAGAATGCTTGACTGCAGTAAGGCCATAATCTCTTCTTCTAAAAAGGACAGCAGTCCTATTGGATTAGTGCCCACCCTACTGACCTCATCTGAACTAATTACATCTGCCACAATCCTCCAAATTAGGTCACATCCTGAGGCACTGGGGTTAGGACTTAATATACGCGTTTTTAGGAAACAAAATTCACCCCGTAACAGAGGTGACGTGTGCCCATTTGGGGCAGGATGTTGAATTCCTGCCTGCCTTTCCACCCCCTCCTCGGAACACAGTTTGATGGCTGGCACTCCGTCTGGAACAGCATGGCTGGGGGCTCTGCCACACCCAGACAAACCTAGATCCTAACGAACACCTAACGATCACCAGGCCTCAGTGTGTAAGGGGGCACCCCAAGGACAACGTGGGGGGCGCCATGAAGCCTCTGGGGTTCCAGGGCATATCAGGACGTCCCCCGTTCTGTCCTGTGTCTCATCATCAGTACCACCAAGTCCATTCCCACAGGCACCATCAGTCATCAGTAAATGCTCCCCCACCTCCCCAAATGCCCAAAGCCACACAGGAGCCATACAGCAGGTGACACCAGCTGGGGGAGGGATGGGGAGGTGCCATGAAAATCCTTTGTTCCCCCACCCACAGATACTGCTACTCCCGGCCTCCTGTTAGCCCCAGAGCAGGAGTCTACAGCCTCTGGGCTCCCTCAGACCCCCGTGGAGCAATGCCCCCAGCTCTACTGGCTAGACCAGCTGAGGCCAGACCAGCCTTACCCACAGTCAGCTTCCCAGCACCCGAGGGGCTCCCTGGCCAGGGGGTTCTGCAGCAAGCACTTCCCTCCGGGCCAGCACCCACCCACCTGGCCTCCAGCCCAGGCTTCTCTGTGGGCCCAGCCAGGTGAGCTGGTGGAATATTAATCAATTTTAAGGTTGATCTGAGAAAAAGAGAGTTAGAAAATAAGCCCGGCACAGTGGCTGACACCTGTAATCCCAGCACTTTGGGAGGCTGAGGTGGGCAGATCACCTGAGGCCAGGAGTTCAAGACCAGCCTGGCCAACATGGTGAAACCCTATCTCTACTAAAAATACAAAGTGGCGGGCATGGTGAGGGTGCCTGTAATCCCAGCACTGGGAGCCCAGGCAGGAGGTGCTTGAATCCAGGAGGTTCCAGGAGAGATGGTGCCACTGCATTCCAGCCTGGGCGACAGACGAGACTCCAAAAAAAAAAGGAAATAAAGCATACTGACTAAAATTATCACTGCAGGCTTTCCACATGGCCACATGAGCTTCCTAGGACTCTCTGAAAAATGACGACAAACCAGAGGCTGCAACTCAACAGAAACGCATTCTGGCCTCACCGTTCGAAAGGCAGAAGCAGGTGTCAGTGGGGTTGGTTCCTTCTGGAGGCTCACCCCCAAGTTCACCCCTTGCATCTGCCTCAGTGCTGCCTCTCCCTTCTGTTCCCTCTTTTTTTTTTTTTTTGAGATGGAGTCTCACTCTGTTGCCCAGGCTGGAGTGCAGTGGCGAGACCTTGGCTCACTGCAACCTCTGCCTCCCGAGTTCAAGCGATTCTCCTTCCTCAGCCTCCTGAGTAGCTGGGACTACAAGTGTGTGCCACCACACCCGGCTAATTTTTGTATTTTTAGTAGAGATGGGTTTTCGCCATATTAGCCAGGCTTGGTCTTGAACTCCTGACCTCAAGTGATCCACCCGCCTCAGCCTCCCAAAGTGCTGGGATTACAGGCATGAGCCACTGTGCCCGACCTCCCTTTCTCTTCTTACAAGGACCCCTGTCATTGGATTTAGGGCGCACCCTATATCCAGAATGATCTCATCCCAAGATCCTCACCCTAGTTACCTCTGCAGAGACCCTATTTCTATTTGCTGTTGTTGTTGTTGTTTGAGACAAGAGTCTCACTCTGCCTCCCGGGCTGGAGTGCAGTGTCGCGATCTCAGCCCACCGCAGCCTCCACCTCCCAAGTTCAAGGGATTCTCCTGCCTCAGCCTCTGGAGTAGCTGGGACTACAGGTGCACGCCACCATGCCAGGCTAATTTTTGTATTTTTTAGTAGAGATGGGTTCTCACCGTGTTGGCCAGGCTTGGTCTTGAACTCCTGACCTCAGGTGATCCACCCACCTCAGCCTCCCAAAGTGCTGGGATTACAGGCATGAGCCGCTGCGCCCGGCTGAGATCCTATTTCTAGATATGGTTGCACGGTTGCATTCATGGGTACGGGAGTGAGGACTCAGACAAGCCTTCGGGGGCTGCCATTCAACCCACCACCACGGAGAAATACTACCTCTTGACCTTATCAAGGCCAGGCAGCCGGCCCCTCCCCTTTGCTTTCAGATTTTTTTTTTTTTTGAGACGAAGTCTCGCTCTGTTGCCCAGGCTGGAGTGCAGTGGCGAGATCTTGGCTCACTGCAAGCCTCCACCTCCCAAGTTCAAGGGATTCTCCTGCCTCAGCCTCTGGGTAGCTGGGACTACAGGTGCCCACCACAACATACAGCTTATTTTTTGCTGTTTCCATTCAATGCAGGGAGGAGGGAGGTGGGGGGTTCAAATGAGCTGCCTCTAAATAGCATCTGATGATGTCTGCCTGAGTTTACATGGCCGCGCCTTGCATTTGGGCTCGGACAGAGAGAAATGGCAGGGGAAGTGTTAGGCGGTTTTGGAGTTCCCAGAGCAGGAGTGGTTTTCCCTGACACGGAGAGAACCGTGGGGAGGTGATGGAGTGTCAGCCAGTGTCAGGGCCTGGCGGGTCTGGCCATCCCTCAGCTCGGAGAAACCCTGACCTTCCCCAGGCCCTGGGATGCAGCTGCCTGTCCCCCTGGCCGGCCACAGGCTCTGAGCTGTCCCAGCTCCCGGGAGGTGCTTCCAGAGCTGCTGTGCAGGGGTCAGGAGGGGGGGCCTTGAGGGTGGAAGTTGGGGTCAGGAAGGGGTGTGGAGGGAAACCAACCCTGGGCCAGGGAGGATGGGTTCTCACACCCGCTACTCCTGCCTGCCCTTCCATTGGCATTGATAGGCTGCCGCGTTTTTCCTCCTCAGGTAGGCTGGGTCTTCCAGTTGGGCGCCGTCCCATGGTGACTGTCCCCTCCATGTCCCACAGGTGGATCACGAACTGTCAGGAAGCATGCCAGGGCCTGCACATGGTAAGAGATCCGACAGGCCAGGGTGGAGGCCCGATGGCTGGAGCCACTCCCGAGGGTGGACAGGTGGGCAGCTGGGGTCTCCACGTGTTCCCTGATGCAGCCGGCTGTGCTGCTCGCGGCACAGGTTACTTTGAGCCAGCTCAGAGATGGGAGCTAGCTAACGGCATTTCACGTACTGGTCTGGCTGGGTCTGAGCTCACCTCCCACGCTGGAGCCAGCCCTGCAAAGCCAGCACTTCCTTGGCCGGTGGCATTGCCCTCATTGTTCTCTCTCCCATTTCTTCCTTCATTCACCTGGTGGGTCCCTATCCAGGGGCAGCTGGGAGCCAAGCCCGCGGGCGGCACGAGGGAAGAATGCCCATTGTGGCCCATCTCTGGCCTGGCAGCTCACACGGCTGGGGAAGGGGGACATGTGTCCCACGTCCAGTGGCAGCCTCAGAGGCAGTGAATTAAAACACAGTTGTCAGGGAGAGAGACTCTGGGATGCTAGAAGCGAGGTGTGGGGCTGAGCTGGAGCAGCCAGAGTCTGTCCCAGCCTCCCTCCTGTAAGGTGGGGCCACTAGCATGCTGAGCCCTGTGGGGAGCTGGTGTTAGGGCACCAGGACTGTCAGTGTCTGCTCACTCCCTCCCCACCAGCCCTCCCTCTCCAGCCTGTGAGGCTCTGGGACATCCTCTCTGGACATGTGGCTGCTCCAGGCCCCTGCTCGATCCTTCCCACCTCTCTCCCTCTCCAGCCTGTGAGGCTCTGGGACATCCTCTCTGGACATGTGGCTGATCCAGGTGGCCTCCCTGCCCCTCACTGTCTGGTCTCACTTCCCTCTGGAGGCCAAGGGGATGCCCTTTTGAGGCAGCAAGCAGCAAGGGCCCTCCAGCATCTCCCAGTCATGGCCCCCGTGTGTGTCTGTTGCCCCTGCAGTTCCTGGCTCCTGTTTGAGGACTGGACTTGCAGGCAGTCTTGGGCAGTGAGGATGAGAGAGATGAGGAGGCTGAGCAGACTAGGTGGTCCCTTGGCAAGGTGGGGCCTGTGTGCTGCTCAGCCTCTGAGCACAGCCCCCCCCAGGTCCGCCTGGCCATCTGGCTGGAGCCTCCTGCCGAGGCCTCCACTTGGCTTTTCTGGCTTCTTCCTGGGCACCTTCTGGTGCAGCCCCACCAACACTTCCAGGAAGGCAGCATCAGCCAGGCTCAGGCTGCTGTTCACTTTCTTGACCACCTTGGGTCCTGGAGGTCCCAGGCATGGGAGACCTGTCTGCTGGGCCGGGGTTCTTCCCTTGGGCAAGCCCAGCTGCCTGCTACCCTCCTGGAGGGACCCAACCCCTGCTGGCTGCCAGTATACCTGGGCCTTGGGTCAGGGAGCTCCCAGGCCCCCGGGGTGGGGTTGAGGGAGGTGCATGGGTGGGCGGGATGCACGAGAGCACTGGGTCCCTCCGCTCCTGTTCCTCTGGGAGCCCCCACACTTCCTCCTTCAGACAGGCCCTTCTGGGCATACAGCCCAGGCTTGGGTCGTGCCTCGTGAGCGACCAGGCCACAACCTGACCATGTGGGCCGAGGTGGCGGGCTTCTTGTCTTTCCACCCATCCCTCCTGGGCCTCCAGGCCCTCCTTACCTGTGACTGCTTCTTTCCAGACCAGCATTTGAGTAACTTCGTGGTGGAGGTCTGGAACCAGCTGCTAAGCCAAAGGCGTGTGAGGTGGGCACAGGTGGTGGAGTGGCCTCTCCTGGCCTGGTGTTTGAAGGGAGGCTGGAGGAAAGACCAGGGGTTTGGGAGGGCCTTCCTTCCACAGTCCCTGTGCCTGGGGTGGGGATGGGGCTGCACAAAGATGGACACCTGCTCAGAAAAGTGGAAGCAGCCTGTGGCAGGCAGCCTCTGAGCGCGTGCTGCATCAGCCCGATGCCTCTCTTGGGTGGTCAGGAGGAACTCAAGACCCTCATTCATGAGGACTTGGCAAGAGAAGATGGCCCGGATGGTGACAGCAGGTTGAGCTTGGACACAAGCAGAAACTCCTCACTGAGCTTGGGGAGCCTTCCTGGGGTGTCTCACAGACGCGGCCAGGACCACGTGGTGTGGACCATGGCCTCTGGGAGTGCCTCCCAGGCCCCAGGCTCTGCAACCCAGTCCACTCCACTGGTGGCGGCCACAGCACTGCCTCGCGCCTCTTTTACCACATCAGAGCCCAGCCTTGGCGGGTTTCCCCTCCCTGTGGGCGCATGACGAGCGGAGGTGATAGAGATGCCATGGCTCCCCGCCTGGCCTGGACTGGACTGACCACAGCCCTGAGGAATGGCCTTTCTTGGTCTGCCCAAGCCCTGACAGCTCACCAGGCGTACGCACACTGTTCTGCCAGGGGTGGACATTTGTCGCAAAGATGGCAGGGGACAGTACTGCTGCCCAGGATGTTGGTGGGGGCGTCCTCATTTAATACTCAGGACAGGTGGACTCCTCTCACTCCACTGGTTGCAGCGAGCAGGGCACGGCGGGTCTCCACCGCGGGTGCCTGGACAGCAGGGGTCCTGGCTGACGTCAGCCTTCAGCCTTCTGTGTGCGAGGCAATGGGTTCTGGAATCAGCTGCCCGCCCCCACCACCTGAAGTAGTTCTGGTTGTGCTTTAAGAGCCCAGGCCTGAGCTCAGGCTCCATGGTGTCCCCTGCAGCAGCCATGGCACTTTCATCCCATTGCTGCTGTGGGCAGAGGAGCTGCAGGTCCAGGCTCTGCCTACCCGGGGCAGTGTCCCCACCTGAATCTTAAGCAGGGAGAGGACGGTATTTGAGGCAGAGCCCATGAGGGGTAGGGCAGGATTCCTCCCAGGGGCTCAGAGGACCCTCAGCCTGGAGCTGATACAGGCCCTGCCCCTGTGGGTGGTTCCAGCCTCTGCAGCCCCACTGCTCCTCCCACTGGGCTCTGAGGGACTCACTGGCTGGGGGGCAGCAGTCCAAGGCTCCTCCCAGAACTGCTCCCAGGCCCAGGCTCCAGAAGAGCCCTGGAGTCCTGTTTCCTGGTGCCCAGACCCCACACCCTCAGCCAGCACCCCTCAGTGTGCTCCCCCACTGGATCCTGGTGCCCAGACCCCACTCCCTCAGCCAGCACCCCTCAGTGTGCTCCCCCACTGGATCCTGGTGCCCAGACCCCACTCCCTCAGCCAGCACCCCTCAGTGTGCTCCCCACTGGATCCTGGTGCCCAGACCCCACACCCTCAGCCAGCACCCCTCAGTGTGCTCCCCACTGGATGTGTCCGAGAGGCTCCTCTGTCTGGTTCCCTCCTGGGAACCTGGCAGCAGTAGGAGACAAGGAGCTGCGTGAAGGGGAGGCTGGGAGGGCACTGCAGTGGGAAGGCCAGGATGTCTCACAGTGCTGTGGGGAGCCTGTTGTCTGCACAGCCTGAGAGATTTGCTTTGCTGGAGGATCAGGTGCCCTGGGTTCCTGGCTGAGGGACAATCCCAGGCCCTGCCTTGGGGGGTTCCTTGCTGAGCAGTGGGCAGTGGACCCTGCCGGGGCTGACCTTCCATTACTCTCTGAGGGGAGGGGTGTCTCAGCAGGAGGCAGAGTCTGCCAGCTTCCAACTGCACTAATCCTGGGAGAGCAGGGTCGGTGTCAGAGATTTGCCGTAACTCATTTCCGTTTCAGAGCATTAGGTAGGCAGTGGGGCAGCACCAGAGAACTCAGGAGATAGCCACACTCGTGTCTGGGGTGGAAGCTGGGGTACAAGACCAGCCTCGTGTCTGGGGTGGAGGCTGGGGGTGCTGAGCCTGAGTGGCTGCAGCAGGGGAGGACGGGTGGGAGCAGCCTTCGAGCACCTCGTGTCCAGGCTCCTGCAGGAAGGTGGGGAGCTGCGGGAAGGTGGGGAGCTGCCAGCATGGCAGGGGCAGGCAGTATCCAGGCTCCTCAGAGGCAGCAGCGAGATTCCTTTGGGCATTCTGCTGCCTGGGGCCTGCCCTAAGCTGAGATCCTGCGACCACCACTTGGACTGGCCCCAGTGTGCCCAGGAGCCCAGACTGGGCTCAGCAGGTTCGGTTGATGCACTGGGCTGGACAGAGGCTTCGGGGGCAGCTTTTCCTGCAGAGTTTGTTGGCAGTGCCCTTAGAGGGATGTTGCTGCCTCTGGTCCCTCCCAGGCTCTGGATCAGCCCTTACAGTTGTCCCCATGCCCAGAGGGGCTGTGTTAGAGGCTTCAGACCACCAGTGCCAGCTGGCGGTATGGGGGGGGGTCTGTCGTGAGGGGGAGCACTCTGGGCAATGCTATAGCCACTGTAGCTGCAGCTCACATCAAGCCTCCGGGGCCCATGTTGTCTCCTGGGGCCTGGGTGAGACCCTATTTTTACCTGTCACTCCTTGAGGCCAGCTCTGGGCCACACGGTGAGCCTGACTGTGGGTGGACACCCAGGCTCCCCTAGACCCCTCACAGAGTGGCTGGGGGCACCTTTTGTCCCTCAGGTGGGGTGTGGCCCTGGAGGAAGGCCATCTCACCACTATCCTGGGGAGCTGTGGGTACCTGCAGACAGCATAGAGCCCGCAGGCTGGGGAGCCAGGCAGGAGACCCCCCCCCAGGTGGTCAGCTTCCCTGAGCATCTGGGCAGGGCCCCCACTCTGCTCACTTTGCTCTGGTGTTTCAGGGGAGGCGGTCAGCACCCTCCTTGCCCACCACCTCTAAGTGGTGCACAGTGCGTGACAGCCTCTGGTACCCACAGAGTTGTGGACACAGCTGCAGAGGCTGAGGACGGGCTGCCCAAAGACTCTGCTCCCCGCTGAGGACTGTGCCTGCATTGCAGCTGGCAGAACTAACACCAGATGATCTGGGCCAGAGTTACCCAGGAAGTGACAGAGGGCTTAGCTTGGAAAATGACAGTCCCACTTGGGCCATGTCAGGGGAAACAGGAGCTGCCACTATGCAGCAGTTGCACGTGCTGAGGGCACCAGCCATTGGGGCACCTCCAGGGCCTCTGGGTACTGGCTGAGGAACCGTCACCTCGTCCTGACCTAACCTGGTTCTCACCAGCCCCACAGAGGCTTGTGCTGGAGCGGGGCGGGACCGCAGAACAC
Organism: Hoolock leuconedys; assembly: GCA_023748175.1. Taxonomy (NCBI): domain Eukaryota; kingdom Metazoa; phylum Chordata; class Mammalia; order Primates; family Hylobatidae; genus Hoolock; species Hoolock leuconedys. Next base: position 11,565 of record JAKGGE010000029.1, read on the forward strand.
CAGGGCCAGCCCCTGCCTCAGTCCTCCTGTCATCCTAAGGGTTGGGTCTCCCCTCCCCAGATGGGCGGCTCCCAGGGGCCTGCAGCGTGGAGAGTGACAGTCTCCCTGCAGTGCGGTAACAGCCAGAGCCTGCCAGTGTGGGCCATCACCCCTGAAACCCAACTGCAGCAGCATGTGCTGGTCAGTTTCCACAGGGCCACCTGCAGGGTGAGCTAAGCAGACACCAGCGTGTTACTGACTGACTTGGGGTCCCTGGCTGCTCCTGAAACATGCTGGGAGGAGGCCCTAGTGCATCCTTGGGGCACACTGCCAGCCTGCTCTGAGATGCTCCTGCCTCCTCCACCTCCAGGGGCCAGAGGAGGCCTAACTGCTGCTCCCTGTATCCTGCCCTGCCCGGTGCCCTGCCCTCTCCTTCCCTGAGCTACACAAGGCAGGTGGGGCCCCTTGGAGTGCCCTCGCGAGCTAGCCCTCGGGTAAGTGTCCTAGGCCTGCTGGGGGCCTTTTCTCACCTGGTGTGTCCTTTTTTTATTTTTTTTTTTTTTTGAGGCCGAAGTCTCGCTCTGTTGCCCAGGCTGGAGTGCAGTGGCGAGATCTTGGCTCACTGCAAGCTCCACCTCCCAAGTTCAAGTGATTCTCCTGCCTCAGCCTCCTGAGTAGCTGGGACTACAGGTGCCCTGCAGCCCTGGCTTATTTTTTGTATTTCCATTCAATGCCAGGGGAGGAGGGTGGGAGTTCAGGCGGAGAGCTGCCTCTGATAACATCCACAGTGATATCACCCACAGAGTTTACATGGCAGCACTTGCATTTGGGCTCAGACCGAGAGAAATGGCAAGAAGAGTGTTAGGGGCAAGGTTTAGAGCAGGAGTGGTTTCCCCTGACACGGAGAGGAGAACCGTGGGGAGGTGATGGAGTGTCAGCCAGTATCAGGAGCCTGGCAGGTCTGGCCATCCACAGCTCGAGGCTTACAGGCACTTCCCAGGCTGGGAGTGCAGCTGCCTGCTCCCACCTGGCGGCCACAGGCTCTGAGCTGTCCCAGCTCAGGGAGGGTAAGCTCAGAGCTGCTGTGCAGGGTCAGGAGGGCAGAAGGGTGGGGGTTGGGGTCAGGAAGGGGTGTGGAGAGCCAGCCCTGGGCCAGGGAGGATGGGTTCTCACACCGCACCCTGCCCTGCACTTCCCATTGCGTATTGATGGCATTGCCGCGTTTTCCCTCCTCAGGTAGGCTGGGTCTTCCAGTTGGGCGCACGTCCCCGTGTTGACTGTCCCCTCCATGTCCCACAGGGTGGATGCGAGCTGTCAGGAAGCATGCCAAGGGCCTGCACATAGGTAAGTCCGGCAGGCCAGGAGTGCAGAGCCCGATGGCTGCAAACCTCCGAGGAGTGGACAGGTGGTGGGAGTCTCCGCGCGTGTTCCTGATGGCCGGCTGCTGCTGCGGCACAAGAGTTACTGACCGCTCAGAGATGAGGCTGGCCCTGGCCTGGCATTCACAGCCCTTGGTCTGGCTGGAGTCCTGAGCTCTCCTCCCCACACAGGCTGTGGCCCTGCAAAGCCAGCACTTCCTTGGCCGGTGGCATTGCCCTCATTGTTCTCTCTCCCATTTCTTCCTTCATTCACCTGATGAGTCCTATCAGGGCAGCTGGGGCCAAGCCCTGGGCTCGGCCTGAGGGAGATGCTGACTGTGGCCCATCTGTGCCCCTGTAGCTCACGGCTGGGGAAGGGGGGACATGTGTTACACGTCAGTGGCAGCCTCAGAAGAGGCAGTGGTTAAGGCTTTTGAAGTTGTCAAGGGAGAGACTCTGGGGGCGCAGAAGCAGGTGACAGGGCTGAGCTGGAGCAGCCAGAGTCTGTCCCAGCCTCCCTCTGTAGGTGGGAGCCATAACATCTTTGAGCCTGGCAGGGAGCTGGTGGGAGCACCAGGACTGTCAGTGTCTGCTCACTCCCTCCCCACCAGCCCTCCCTCTCCAGCCTGTGAGGCTCTGGGACATCCTCTCTGGACATGTGGCTGCTCCAGGCCTGCTCGCTCCTTCCCACCCTCTCTCCCTCTCCAGCCTGTGAGGCTCTGGGACATCCTCTCTGGACATGTGGCTGATCCAGGTGGCCTCCCTGCCTCACTGTGTTCTCACTTCCCTCTGGAGGCCAAGGGGATGCCCTTTTGAGGCAGCAAGCAGCAAGGGCCCTCCAGCATCTCCCAGTCACGGCCCCCGTGTGTGTCTGTTGCCCCTGCAGTTCCTCGGCTCCTGTTTGAGGACTGGACACAGACGTCTTAGACAGTGAGGGATGAGATGGGAACTGAGCAGGGCGTGGTCCAGGTGGCAAAGGTGAGGCCTGTGTGCTGCTCCAGCCTCTGAGCACAGCCCCCCAGGTCCCGCCTGGCCATCTGGCTGGGCCTCCTGCGAGGCCTCCACTTGGCTTTTCTGGCTTCTTCCCTGGGCACCTTCTGGTGCAGCCCCCACCTTCCAGGGAAGGCAGCATCAGCCAGGCTCAGGCTGCTGTTCACTTTCTTGACCACGGGTCCACTGGAGGTCCCAGGCATGGGAGACCTGTCTGCTGGGCCAGGGGTTCTTCCCTTGGGTGAAAGCCAGCTGCCTGCTACCACCCTCCTGGGAGGGACCCAGCCCTGCTGGCTGCCAGTATACCTGGGCCTTGGGTCAGGGAGCTTGAGCCCCGGGGTGGGGTTGAGGGGAGGTGCATGGGTGGGCAGGATGCACGAGAGCACTGGTCCCTCCCGCTCCTGTTCCTCACGGGAGCCCCCACACTTCCTCCTTCAGAACCAGACCCTTCTGGGCATACAGCCCAGGCTTGGGTCGATGCCTCGTGAGCGACCAGGCGCCACAACCTGACTACATGTGGAGGGCCGGGTGGCGGAGCTGCTTGTCTTTCCACCCATCCCTCCTGGGCCTCCCAGGCCCTCCTTACCTGTGACTGCTTCTTTCCAGAACCAGCATTTGATGGCTTCGTGGTGGAGGTCTGGAACCAGCTGCTAAGCCAGAAGCGCGTGTGAGTGGGCACAGGTGGTGGGGGGGTGGCCCTCCTCCCTAGCCCTGGTGTTTGAGAAGGAGGCTGGAAGAACCAGGAGTTTGGGAGGGCAGCTGCTTCCACAGTCCCTGTGCCTGGGGTGGGGATGGGGCTGCACAAAGATGGACACCTGCTCAGAAAAGTGGAAGCAGCCTGTGGCGAGCGGCGGCTCTGAGCCCCAGCATTGCTGCATCAGCCCACGTGCCTCTCTTGGGTGGTCAGAGGAACTCCCGAGACCCCCTCATTCATAGAGGACTTGGCAAGAGAAAGATGGCCCGGATGGTGACAGCAGGTTGAGCTTGGACACAAGCAGAAACTCCTCACTGAGCTTGGGGGAGCCTTCCTGGGGGTGTCTCTGAGCACGGCCAGGACCCGTGGTGTGGACCGCCATGGCGGCCTCTGGGGAGTGCCTCCCAGGCCCCCAGGCTCTGCAGCAGTCCACTCCACTGGTAGGCGGCCACAGCACTGCCTCACGCCTCCTTTTACCACATCAGAGCCCAGCCCGCCCGTGACCCTCGCGGGTTCCCACTCCCTGTGGGCCGCATGACCGGAAACGGAGGGAGTGATAGAAAGTGCCATGGCTCCCCCGCCTGGCCTGGACTGGACTGACCACACAGCCCACGAGAATGTTCCTTGGTCCCTGCCCAGAAGCCTGCCGCCCTGACAACTCACCTGAAACAGCCACCTTCCCTGTTCTGCCAAAGTGGACGACTGTCCCAAAGGCTGGGGGACTTGGTACTGCTGCTGGGATGTTGGTGGGGAAGTCCCTCGACATCTCAGGACAGGTGGACTCCTCTCACTCCACTGGTTGCAGCGAGCGAGGCTGGCGCGGTCTCCACCGCGGGTGCCTGGACAGCAGAGTCCTGTGGCAGCTGTCCAGCCCTTCAGCCTTCTGTGCGAGCCGTGGGTTCTGGAATCGGCTGCCCCGCCCCCACCACCTGAAGTAGTTCTGGTTGTGCTTTAAGAGCCCAGGCCTGAGCTCAGGCTCCATGGTGTCCCCTGCAGCATTGGCACTGTCCTGTGTGGGCAGAGGGGCTGCAAAGGTCCAGGCTCCTGCCACCAGGGCAGTGTCCCCACACAGATCTTAAGCTTGAGGAGGGGAAGGGACATTGTTGAGGCAGAGCCCATGAGGGGTAGGGCAGGATTCCTCCCAGGGGGCTCAGAGGACCCTCAGCCTGGAGCCTGATACAGGCCCTGCCTGTGGTGGCTCCAGCCTCTGCAGCCCCACTGCTCCTCCCACTGGGCTCTGAGGGACTCTCGCTGGCTGGGGCAGGTGAGGCTCCTCAGAACTGCTCCCAGGCCCAGGCTCCAGAAAGAGCCCTGGGTCCTGTTTCCTGGTGCCCAGACCCCACACCCTCAGCCAGCACCCCTCAGTGTGCTCCCCACTGGATCCTGGTGCCCAGACCCCACTCCCTCAGCCAGCACCCCTCAGTGTGCTCCCCACTGGATCCTGGTGCCCAGACCCCACTCCCTCAGCCAGCACCCCTCAGTGTGCCCCCCACTGGATGTCGAGGCTCCTCTGTCTGGTTCCCTCCTGGGAGGCCTGGCAGCAGTGGGAGGACAGGAGCTGCGTGAAGGGAGGCTGGGAGGGGAGCACTACAGTGAGAGGCAGGATGTCTACAATGCTGTGGGGAGCCTGTTGTCTGCACACAGCCCCTGAGGGGCCCCAGCTTTGCTGGAGGGGATCCGGAATGCCTGCGTTCCTGGCTGAGGGACAATCCCAGGCCCTACTGCCTTGGGGGTTCCTTGCTGAGCAGTGGGCAGTGGACTTTCACCGGAGCTGACCTTCCGGCCTCTCTGAGGGAGGTGTCTCAGCAGGAGGCAGAGTCTGCCAGCTTCCAGCTTTCTCACTAATCCTGGGAGAGCAGGTCGATTAATCAGAGATTTGCCGTAACTCATTTCCGTTTCAGAGCATTAGGTAGGCAGTGAGACGGCACCAGAGGCTCCTCAGGAGATAGCCTCGTGTCTGGGGTGGAGGCTGGGGGTGCTGAGACAGCCTCGTGTCTGGGGTGGAGGCTGGGGGTGCTGAAACAGCCTCCTTGTGTCAGGGCTCCCGACGGGTCGTTAACGTCAGGGTGGGAGGGCAGGAGGCAGTAGGGGGGTTGCTGAGCCTGAGTGGCTGCAGCAGGGGGAGGACGGGTGGGAGCAGCCTTCGAGCACCTCGTGTCCAGGCTCCTGCAGGAAGGTGGGGAGCTGCGGGAAGGTGGGGAGCTGCAGCATGGCAGGGGCAGGCAGTATCCAGGCTCCTCAGAGCAGCTTGGCAGATTCCTTTGGGCATTCTGCTGCCTGGGAGCTGCCTAAGCACAGTCCTGCCTCCGACCACCACTTGGACCCCAGCCCCCAGTGTGCCAGGCCCAAGGCTGGGCTCAGCAGGTTCGGTCCCGTGCACTGGGCCCTGGACAGAGGCTCGGGGGCAGCTTTTCCTGCAGAGTTTGTTGGCAGTGCCCTTAGAAGGGATGTTGCTGCCTCTGGTCCCTCCTGAGCTCTGGATCAGCCCCTTACAGTTGTCCCCATGCCCAGAGGGGCTGTGTTAGGGGCGCTCGGAGCCACCAGTGCCAGCAGCTGGCAGTATGAGGGGGTCTGTCGTGAGGAGCACTCTCGGGCAATGCCACCACTGTAGCTGCAGCTCACATGCGCCTCCCGGCCCATGTTGTCTCCTGGGGGCCTGGGTAGACCCTGACTCACACCTGTGCTCAGCAGAGGCCAGCTCTGGGCCACACCGTGAGAGCCTGACTGTGGGTGGACACCCAGGCTCCCTAGGCCCCTCACAGAGTGGCTGGGGGCACCTTTTGTCCCTCAGGTGGGGTGTGGCCCTGGAGGAAGGCCATCTCACCACTATCCTGGGGAGCTGTGGGTACCTGCAGACAGCATAGAGCCCGCAGGCTGGGAGCCAGGCAGGAGACCCCCAGGTAGGGTCAGCTTCCCCAGGCATCTGGGCAGGGCTTACTCTGCTCACTTTGCTCTGGTGTTTCAGGGGCGGGGTCAGCACCCTCCTTGCCCACCACCTCTAAGTGGTGCACAGTGCGTGACAGCCTCTGGTACCCACAGAGTTGTGGACACAGCTGCAGAGGCTGAGGGCGACACTTGAACTCTGCTTACGCTGAGGACTGTGCCTGCATTGCAGCTGGCAGAACTAACACCAGATGATCTGGGCCAGAGTTACCCAGGAATTGACAGGGGCTTAGCTTGGAAAATGACAGTCCCACTTGGGCCATGTCAGGGAAACAGGAGCTGCCACTATGCAGCAGTTGCACGTGCCAGGGCGTGGCACCATTGGGAGCACCAGGGCCTCTGGGTACTGGCTGAGGAACCGTCACCTCGTCCTGACCTAACCTGGTTCTCACCAGCCCCACAGAGGCTTGTGCTGGAGCGGGGCGGGACCTGGGGCCACCAGGGGCAAATGCCCACCCTCCAGGTCCTCCTGTCATCCCCTAAGGGTTGGGTCTCCTCCCAGATGGGAGGCTCCCAGGGAGACCTGCAGTGAGTGACAGTCTCCCTACGCGTGGCACAGCCAGGAGCCTGCCCAGTGTGGACGCATCACCCTGAAACCCAGCTTTGCAGCAGCATGTGCTGCAGGCCAGTTTCCACAGAGGCCACCTGCAGGGGTGAACTCACTTGAGCACCAGCGTGCCGCGGCGGCCCAGGGGTCCCTGGCGGCTGCTCCTAGGCCATGCTAGGAGGGAGGCTAGTGCCATCCCTTGGGGCACACTGCCAGCCTGCTCTGAGATGCTCCTGCCTCCTCCACCTCCAGGGGCCAGAGGAGGCCTAACTGCTGCTCCCTGTATCCTGCCCTGCCCGGTGCCCTGCCCTCTCCTTCCCTGAGCTACACAAGGCAGGTGGGGCCCTTGGAGTGCCCTGCGGCCGCCCTCGGGTCAGTGTCCTGGGCCTGCTGGGGGCCTTTTCTCACCTGGTGTGTCCTTTTTTTCTTTTTTTTTTTTTTTTTTTTGGGGGCAGTCGTAACTCTTTAGCCCAGGCTGGAGTGCTGATGGTCAGATCTAAGGAAATGCATTTGCAACCTCCCACCTCCTGGGTTCAAGCGATTCTCCTGCCTCAGCCTCCTGAGTAGCTCGGATTACAGGCACCTGCCACCACACCCTGCTAATTTTTGTGTTTTTAGTAGAGGCGGGGTTTCGCCATGTTGGCCAAGCTGATCTGACCTCAAGTGATCCGCCCATCTCGGCCTCCCAAGGTGCTGACATAGATTTATGTAGACTGATGTAGATACTTGAATTTTGTCCCAGCTCTACTTCTTAATAGATATATGAATAGTCATGTAACTGAACCTATCTGAACGATTTTCTCTGTAAATGGTGAAAATTATGCCTCAACAAAGGGATAGTGAAATGGGTAATATTTGATAATATGAATTTAGCTCAGCCTCACATAGTTAAGCAATCAATAAACAATAATAAAAATAATAAATAACTTGTTTTAATACTTCCCTATCTTTCAATACCTGGCATAGAATTGGATGAGAATGAAAAATTCACCTATGTCACCAAAGCAGACGTGAATTGAACACTTAGATATGTTTCACTTCACTCAGCTCCTGCAGAGAAATTTGCCATCAGAAAACAACCCATGTCTGAGGCTGCTGGATAAGAGCTTAAGGTCCCCTTTTCATAGATGTTCTCATTTCTCTCGAGCTGGATACCACACCTGTCCTTTAAAGGCCTGTAAGTAGCTAAACTATCATGGTTTTAAGTCTGTACAATTTCCCTTTGTCCTGTATATAGAATACAAAATGGCACATGAAAATACACACACACACCAGAAAAACTGAAAGAAAAGATAAAGGAAAGCCTCAAGAGCAAAATACTCAGATGCAGAAGTGTAGACATGCATATAAAATATAACTTTATTTTGCTAATGAAAATAGAATCAAGCCACAGATTTTTCTGACTGGCAAAGATAATTGAGCCCCCAACCTTTAATCTCCTTTCTTCACTCCAAGCTACTTGATTCATTCAACAAACATATTTACTATCTACAAGCTTCAGTCACTGAGCCATATGCCCAAATAAATGTCAATCACCGCCCTAAAGGTAGACTGATGTAAAAGGTAAGAAATTTCAATCCACTGTGTTGCATACCATGACAAAGTAGGTATAAGAGATGATGTGACTACTGTTACTACCAGAAATTAGGGAAGACTCACCAGAGAAAGTGACATTTAAGATGAGTCCTTAAGGGTTTAGCAGAAATTTAATGGATTGAGAAGAGGAAAGTTCCTTTTCGATTTTTTTAAAACTAAGTGTGTAAAGGCATAAAAAGTTATGCTATGTGCAGAGATCAATGGGAAGGGTAGATGATGAGAGTATAGGATGCGGAGTGGGAAATGAGAAGCAGGAACAAGAGGGTAAACAACTGGCAGTTTCTTAAATAGAAGAGCTACATAATTGACTCTTATCTGTATACAAAATAACTCCTGTGTTCCCTGGAAAAGATTGTTTAGGAGAGAGTGACAAGTTAGTAGAGGCCAGTAAGAGTGGAGGGAGTGACAAGCCTTTTGTCTTTACCTCCTTCAAGTCTCTGCTCAAATATTGCCACTTTACAGAGATTGATTTGAATCACCTTTAAATAACAGTCGCTGCTACTCTCTTTCCTTATTTCCTATTTTATTTTTCTTTGAAAAAATCATTACAGGAATAGTTATGATTTTCCCATTAGTATGTTTTTTATATCTTTTGAGATAATTGCCATAGCCTCAGTGACCAGAATGTTGCCTGGGACATAGTAGCTACTCAGTAAATATTTTGTGAATAAATCAATGATTTTTTTCAAAATGTGAGCTCATGAAGACCCGGACCAAGGCGATCACCACGGGCATAGAGACTACAGACTTAAGAAGCTTTTCTAAATTAAATCAACCAAACGTATTTGGTGATGGAATATATGTAATGAGGGAGGAAAGATCAAAAGAGGAGGCGCTTCCTTCACAGTGTGGGAGATAGGATGAATTATGATGACATTCACTGAAATGAAATGTAATATGAACACCTTTGGGAAGGAGATCATAAATTCAGTATCAGGGGTGTTAAACATCAGTTCTCTATCAGTCAAAAGGGAATGGAATTGCAGGCCTGGGGCCCAGGAGAAAGATCTGAGATTAAGGTAGGGATGTATAAATCATTAAAAATTGATAGCAGTAGAAGACACAAGTATAAAAGTCATATGAATAGTGAGCATAAGAATATAAATACTGCAAAGTTTAGAGCATTTGGAAAAATATTAAGGTCAGGAAATAAAATGATAATATTTTTAAAATGAGAGTTAAGGATGACAAAAATTCTATTATTCCAAAGTTGCACTGGGAGTCTTTGAGATTGGCCACTGTTCATCATGAGAACTAGATAAGTTTTTGTTTTTGTTTTGTTTTTTAGCAACAGCATGGGAAGGAAAAAAAATACACTTTTTGCTAGACTAGTTTGTGATTTTTGCACTTTAAATTTAAGTGTAGAAACTTACTAAGCTTTTAGATTTCAAAAATATGTAGGTCAACATCTGAGTTTAGATTCATAGAGCACTTTTTGTCTTTCACCAGTTCCCTGATAGAACCAGCATCTGAAATGTTCCCTCCTGTCCCAAAAGTCTACACTTCCTATGGCTTCTTCTATGTACTTATTTCCCGTTTGAATGTCTTTCCTTTTATTCTATATGTTACAAAGCAGAAATAATTGAATAGCATGTAGACTTTCTCAGGTGCACACCCTTTTCTCTCTCCTCTAAATTGGTCACCAAAATTCCATCATGGCAATGTCAACAATGATGGCAACATGACGGTTACCACAACTGCATGCTCCTCATCGGGGAATTCGAACCACCCATCGTTGATGACGGCCACCTGGGAAATGGCCACTTACCTGCTCTCAGTCTATTGTTTTTAATGGAACTGGGACTGCTGGATATTGTGTTGGGGAAAAAAATCCATGCAGAACCAATGATATGTAAGAATTAATGGAATTCCTAGAAAAAAGCAGACACTTTTGTGCTCTTTCGTGAGGGAATATGAGAAACAGCTGCTGCCATGTTGTAATCATAAAAGCAAACCTTAAGTATGAAGCCAAATATGTAGAAGAATGCAGATCTGAGAAACAAAGAAACAAAAAGAAAATAGTTATGGAAGCTCTTCATATGACTCACGTAGACTTTTTAGTCATATGAAGTAAGAAGTGGCTGTTCCTTAAGGTGGAGTTGCTTAGTCTTCTCCACAGCCACCGGAGTCCTAATTAGTCATTTATCATGTGCCATTAATTGTGCTACATATTTTATGAACATGATGTCATTATATCATTTAATTTTCAGCACAATTCTATGAGGCAGTTATTACTACTGTTTTACAGATAAGAAAGCTGAGGAACAGAAAGGATGAGGAATTTACTCAAAATTACACAGTTAATTGAGGCACAGATGCAGGAATTAAACCCTAACCTATTCTAAATCCCTCAATATTATTCCACCTGTCCTGACCCGAATTTGGCTACATATTAGGGTTTCCATTATAATATCTGGCATGCGGTTTCCTCTAAAGTCTGTCCATACTAGTGCCCTGTCTCCATCTTCTCATGTCTGTAAATGGATTTTTAAATTATGGGGTTTACATTTCTTTTCCATCTACAAACACTGACAGAAGAATTACCACCTTACAGAATGAAATCACATTAATATGTCCTTGCTGCTCAAGAGGCAATAGAAGGTAGAGGGAGGAATGTGTTAAAGATCTTGAGAAAAAAATGATAGGCCCCAATATTTGAAGTATTTTAGCTATTTATGAATTTCATGAACCTTCACTTGTGAATATATTATAGCAAGAGGGAAGAATTCAGGTTTTAAAAGAACTTGTCTCTGAAAAGTACAGAAAAAAAGATCTGTACTTACCACTAAGCCCTTGAGCTCATTTCAATTAGATACATAAAAAGAAACCGAGGTAAGCCATTTCACTCAGACGGGTTAAGCGTCCCTATGTGAATTAATTACAGGTTTTAGACACAATTGGACTTTTAACATTCATGTGCATGTTGGAGATTCTTAGATTATGCAAAAGATAATGAACAGTTCCATGGGTGGTCTTGTTTATTCATATTTGCAGTTAATTTCCTTCACAGTTCAGCTACCCCAGACTGAAGAGCAGTCATGTTTTCATCGTCAGGGTTTTAGCTTGTGGAATATGGATGAACTTCACCTGGGTCCTGGGGCTTTCTGGAAATTAGACACGAAATACTGAGTATATGTACATTTTCCTAAAGTTCCACGGCTTTCAAGAAACCCTCACTGCCCATCGCTTTCCTCATTGAGATGACCATTATCTGCAACTAAAAGATGGCTTTCAAAAGTAGTAATTTTAGTGCATTTTGACTTGGTGAAAATGACCTTGTCATACAGCTGTGGCTTAAAAATTAAAAAAAAAAAGCACTGTCTACTGTACACTTTTATTCAAGAATTTATTTATTTTTAAAATCAAAGCAGTCATGCAATTCCTGTGGTAGATCATCTGAGGTACTTTGATTTTGTAACCTGTAAAGAAGAGAAAAAGAATGGCTCTGAAATCACAAGGGTTTTATTTGGAGAATTGATGAAAACTGGTTCTCCCAATGCACTAGGCAAAAAAAGACCTTCTAACCTTGGAATCTGACTTATTTTTTCTATTCTGTGAGATAGAAATAGCAATTCCTAAGCTCTGATAAATCTTCATAAAATAAGTTTTAATAAATGACTAATATAGAAATAAAGGCATAAAAGAAACACAGTTCCACCAATATTTAATCCATGCTGTGAACTGAAATGTTGTCATCAGGTACAAATATGGTAAATTGAACATCCACTGACATATTTTCCAGATATGCAAAAGCTTGGGAGGAGACAGGTCTGATTATAACCATGACATCAATAAATTAACTGTTCTCCACTTTGTCTTGATACTTGTGATGAGCTATCTTTTATACAAAAATACATAAATTAATGTATGTAAAAGAGAAATTACTAGACTATTATACCATAACATTTTATACATTAAACAAGTAGGATTATCTATATCTATGCATATGAGAGAGATGCATGGAGATATAGACAGATATTTACCTATATATAACTCCTTAGAAAAAGGACTCGATTTTTTATTTCTATGTATTTCTTTGGGTAAAGTTTTTCTTCCGCTTAAAGTAAAATGTTATTGAACAATTTTAGTTTTCAAACTAATTAGACAAATCTGAATTGTTTGGTTCTTACAAAAGTAGGCAATTTCCAAATTTCAGTACCCTTTTTCATTCACAAATGTCACCTGTCCGTATTTTACTTTCACACACTAATCTTTGCATTTTTGCAACTATAGAATTTATGAACAATAGTTTGAGGAAATGGTCGCAGTGAGGGGTGAACTAACTGAAACCTTAATTTCACTGATTCCACTATTTCTTTCCTGCTCTTCATCAACTTTAATTCTGGTTTGTATCATGCACAGTTTAGACTCCGTAGCATTTTAATTAATCCCTTACATTTACACCCTATTTGCTTGTCTCTTTCTCCTGCATCTGACTTGTTGGCAAAACTCCAACACTAGATCTCTCTAAACCCCTACCTTCTCCAGAACCACACCCCAACAGTAAAACACTCTTTAAAACAATTACTCAACAAAACTGATTGCTTTTATTTTAAATTCATTATCACAGTGCTCAAATGTTGTGCCGAGATCGCGCCACTGCACTGCAGCCTGGGCGACAGAGCGAGACTCCGTTAAAAAAATAAAATAAAATAAAATAAATGTTGTGTTACGTTTCTTTTAGGGACTCACAATTTCCATCCCTTGTGTGGCTATTTTACTTGTTTCTCCTTCAAGCATTCTCTCAGGAAATTAGGGTGTGTTATCAGCAAAGTCCCCTATATCTCTACCCATTTCTCCGAGGAATCCTCATACTTCAGCTCTAAACAAATCCTTTTTCCTCTCTATGTCTCTAATCTAGAGAGTGTCTCTGCTACTTCGAATCTCTCTGACCTCTTTTAAATAACTCACTAGATTACATCAGTCCTTTCAGGATAATCCCATTTTGATTATCTTAAAGTCAATTTACTGGAGATTTGAAATACCTCTGCAAAATCCCTTCAACTTTGCCTTGCAGGCTAACTCAATTATAGGAGTAATATTCCATTATATTAATCGTCCTCATTCTCACTTAAATTCTGTCATTACCACAGACACCCACTGCCCAAGATAACTCTGTGGTAATGATAGAATTCTAAAATAAATATTAAGGATTCCTTGCCTCCCTCATGCACTCCACACACACACACACACACACACATATACCTGTATGGGGAGACAGCACGGTAGGGGCCTTCAGGAGGAGTAGAGAGTGGGAGGTGGGAGAAGATCAGGAAAAATAACTGAGTACTAGGTTTAACACCTGGGTGATAAAATAATCTGTACAACAAACCCCAATGACATAAATTTACACAAATAACAAACCTGCACGTGTACCCTGAAACTTTAGAAAAGTTAAAAAAAAAGGAAAAAAGAAAATTTCTTGAGAACAAAAATAAAATAATAAAAATTGAGTAGAAAATAATAATTAGAGTACATTGAAATATGTTGAGTTTGTAATAAGCCATGTATCTATGATACTTAAATTTAAGTTTTAGGATACATAGAGGTAATGTTAATTTAAAAATAAGTAAATGTAATGAACATATTCAACATTTTATAAATGTTACTATATATTGTTTATAATTTTTAATAATTAAGGAATCAATATTAATAATTATCTTATTAATTTTAATAAGTAAAGGTCGTGTGTACATATGCATATTTTGTTTCTTATATTACAATATTTATGAAGTGTAAATATGTCCTTATTTATCTTCATATAATTAGCAAAAACAGTTTCAGAGATTACTGCTTTACACCTTTAATCTTGTGAACCATTCAGCAACCCTCAACTCTACTCGAGTACTTCCAGGTTTTGCGACCTACAATAGCTGGTTCCATAACACATATGTTCAGTAACATAACAATACACTGAGACAGCAGGCTTTGCAGCAGAGAAAAATTGTAATGATTGCCGAGGCAGCCAGGGGCAAATGGAAGGGCCTCGGGTATACAGGTTTTGGGCTGGGCCCCATGGGGCATTAGAAAATTGGGGTCATTGATTGGTCGGGAAGCATCTGCAAAGACCTTTATTTGGGAAAATAATGTCCCATTCTGAGGTTAATGTGGACATAAATTTTAAGGGTCATTGGTCAACCCACCTGGTAAATTTTTGACCTGAAAATCTCTCAGTGAGCAGCTTTGGAGGAAGGATGTCGCTTCTGTCCACTGTGTGGATGTTGAGTGGCTGAGCCAGGGACATTCAGGGAAACCACACCTCCAAGCTGCCCCCAGACCCTCACAAAGGGCCCCACAGCTAAACAGTTCCATGAAATATAACT